>ML685943.1:0-13009 GCA_007922175.1 Pelusios castaneus | reverse complement strand
GATCTGGGGGGGCGGAGATGGGGGTGGAGAATGGGGTGGGGATACCAGGTGGGATGGGTCTGTGGGTGTGATTTGGGGGGGCGGGAGTGGGGGTGAGGAGCGGGGTGGGGATACCAGATTGGATGGGCCTGTGGGTTTTATGCCCTCCACCCATTCCCGTCCTTCTGTCTGTGTCCCAAATGGCCAGGCAGGAATCTTGGGGGGCTCCAGTTCTGACACCAGCATGTCCGTCCGTCCCTCAGGCTGCTGGACCTGCTTCCCACCGGGCTGTTGGGGGGTCACTGGCTGCAGAGTCCTGGGGACGAAGCACAGATGTCTCCTCAGCCACAGAGGCCTTTAGTCACCTCCCCCATTACCCCAACTCCCCAAGCGTCCCTTGACTCCCCCAAATGACCCACCAGATCCTCCCCTTTCTGTTGGTCCCCCCATTCCAGACTCTCCCCACTGGGGGTCCCCACTCCCTGCTCCCAGCTCCGGTCAGGGCTGTCTCCTCACTCAGCCCCCCAGTGGGATTGGGGCTTGAGCCCCAGTAGATGATGGGTGGGGAGAGTTGGGGGCAGGTGGGTCAGAAGCTTCACGCTTGAGGTGCAGAGAGATAGAGGGGCATTAGATGGCCCAACGCCAGGCCCTTTGCTATGGCAGCCAAACCCATAGATGCTACAGAGCCCGGAGGGGACTGCAGAGGCCAGGCTGGTTGCTATGGTGGCTGGTCCTATTGCTATAGTGGCCCGTCATACGGAAGCTAGCCCTGTAACTATACAGGTTGGTGCTATGGAGGCCAGGCCCCTTGCTATGGAAGTTGGTGCTATGGAGACCTGGCTTGTTGCTATGAAAACTGGGCCTCCCAGTCTGGGGGTACCAGTACCCCCAGGACAGCTGGGTTCAAGCCCCGATCTCATCTCTTACTCCCCAAGGCCTGGATCCTGGTTTGCCAATCTCCTTGGGGAGGTGGCTCCTTCCAGCACTCAAGAGTGACCCTCTCTGGCCAAAGCTCTTTGAGGCTCTGTCTGGGGGATCAGCAGGGTCCCCCTGTCCATGGGCACACAGCCATGAGGTGAAGGGGGCACCCAAGTCCAAGGTCACCTCGTCTCAAGTCCTCACCTCCTCCAGCTGTACCCGGCCTCGGCCAGGACCAGGATCAGGACCAGCAGGACGCCAACGGCCAGGGACAGACGGATGATGTTAACCAGGGAGTAATCCAGGCTCGGGGAGGGTGCTAGAGAGAGGAGAGGGGCAGGAGGTGAATGTACCATGGAGGGGGCAGTGTCCCTCTAGTTCCCTGTGGGAGAGATGAGCCAGTCATCCCCCCGCCCCCCACCGATAGAGAACCAACGTGATCTGCCAGCCCAGAGAGTCCTGTACCTGTCCCCACAGTTTCCGGGTAGGTCAGAGCTGGTGCCGTTCCAGACGGAATCAGGTCAGTTCCCCCTGTGGGACCAGAACCAGTGTCTACCAGAGGAAAGGGGGAGAAACAGTGACTCAGTGATTTGCCCCCACCTGTGACTCAGCATTGAGCGGCACTGTCATTCACAGGGAGAGGGAGGGATTTCTGTGGCTGGGGACAATGCCGGCTGGGCAGCCCTTGGATCCTGACCCCTCTGTGCTTCCTACTCCTCTGTGCCCCCTACTCTGCAGCTCACCTTAGGGACAAAGACCCCCTCCCTCAGCCCCAAATCTCTATCAGCTGGGGAACCCTCCCCAGTAATTCTATCCCCTCTCCCCAGCTGGGCATCCCCACTGCTGGGACCCCAGGCTCAGGGTAGAGCCTGGCTCTGGTCATCTTATTGGCACAGAGCCCCCCCCCAGGAGTCTGGCTCGCTGTGGAGCTGGGAGCAGAGATGCCAGCCTGGACCCCCCCACCTGCTACCACCAGCTCGGTCCCCTCACCTGCTACCACCAGCTCCACAGGGTCACTGAGAGGGGAAATGACAGGCGGCTCCGTCAGGCTCTCGTATTGACAGGCGTAGATGCCCCCATCTTCCCGCCGGGCATTAGTGATGTGGAATTCAGCCATCATCCCAGGCGGCTCTGTGTGCCGCAGCGCGACCCTCGCCCGGTACAGCTTAAATCGCACACCCTGCCGCGACCCCCGGCAAATGAGGGAGATGTCCATTCCCGGTGCGATCCTCTTGCTGGGGCTGAGGGAGATGTTGGGCTTTGGGTAGGAATCTGAGTTCAGGGAAAGAGAAAAAATAGCCATTAGACCCTATGGCTGCCTGTGTCATTATCCCAACACATCTGACCTGAAATAATTGGTGCAAAATGTAGGGCTGGAAGTGCCACTCGGGACTGGTCTAGGAAGACTGACTTGCTCCATGCTCAGCGCAGGGTGCTGTATTATATGACCACTTCCAGCCCTACATTTTGCTCACATTATCGATCAATTTATTAATTGATCAATCAATTATTGATTACAATAATAATTATAATAATTGATTATTGGTCAATCGATTGCCATCCTCTGTACTGTACCTGAAAACTTATCAAGTCCCCTCTTGATGAAACATGCCCAATTCTTTCAATCTTTCCTCACTGGTCATGGTTTCTAACCCTCGCCCCAACTTCACTGGGCTCCCCTGGACTCACTTCTTTCTTAAAGTGCAGTGCGCAGAACTGGGCACAATACTCCTGCTGACACTGGATTCCCCCCATGAAATTTAAATTGACCTAGTTAAATGTGAAAATTTCACACCCTAGGAATGTAGTTAAACCCACCTAATCCCTGGTGTGGATGCAGCTAGGACCAGCAGACAGAAGAATTATTCCATCAACCTAATTACTGCTCCTTAGGGAGGTGGATTACCTGCATTTATGGAAAATCCCTCCCCATCTCATTTACAATGTTTCTGTTAATACAGCCCAGAAAAAAATATTTGTCTCTTCCACCCCAAAGTCACACTGTTGGCCCATATTAAATTTGTGTTCTGCTATCAAGCCCATATCCTTTTCTGTAGTCCAACGTGGGGCCAGCCTTGTGCATTAGATTTTTCCTTCCTAAATGTAGTACTTTGCACTTGTTTTGCTTGAATTTCATCTTAGTGAATTCAGTTCCCTGATAATGAATTCAATGACATGTACATTAAAGTTAACACTGTAATACTACTTTGAAATGAAATTGAATAATAATAAACTAAATATAATTTAAATATGCAATGTACTTTAAATTAATAAAATATGGAAACATAAAATGATGACATAAAATGTACTTGAAAATAAAGTTTAATACTTTAATTTAAAAACATAACAATAGATAAGATTTTCATTAATATTTTCATATTTTTAAAATAAATATTTTCCTACATTAAAATGAAACTTTAATTAAATTCTGAAATGAAATAAATGTAATTTCAAAATACCATGTATATTATGTTAAATGTTCTGTGGAATAAAATATGGAAATGCATAAAATAATAAATAAATCATATATTAAAATTAAATGTAATACATTTTGAAAAGAAGGAAATAAGAAATAAGCTTTACATTAAATTTTTATCTATTTTTAAAATGAAATTATTCCCCAAAATTTAAATAAAATTATCAGCATTCTGAAATGAAATAAATGGTTTTGAAATAAAATTTGCACCAAGTTTTAGTAAAACTTTGAAGTAACTAATAAAATAATGATACATCCAAATTACAAACTAAGTGCACATTTTATTTCAGAATTGTCATACAATACAATAACATTTGTGAAACTAATTAAATGAATAATTATGAACATAATACAATCTGGAGATGAATGGGTTCATAGCTCTGGTAATGCTGGGGTTACTCACCAGCTGACAGGTGAGAATTTCAGAGGTGACACCTGGATGGAGAAAAGCAAATTTAGTGCAATGAAGAGACAGATCAGTGGAGATTTGATCCTGGTCTGTAAATTCCCACAGAGGGAGGAGATAATCTGGTAACAGGGGGTGCTTGAATCTAGCAGGCAAAGACAGAGAGAGAGAAAGAGTGGTATTTAGGACTCCTGGATTCTATTACCCACTCTAGGAGGGGAGCGGGCTCTAGTAGTTAGATTAGGGGAGCCAGGAGCCAGGATTGCTGGGTTCCATCCTTAGCTCTGGCAGGGAAGTGGTGTCCAGCGGTCAGTGCTGGGGGAACTGGGAGCTGATATGCTCTGTAATGATGAATACAGGACTACATGTTAAGGGGCCGGAGCAGCAGAAGGGACATAACAGAGACACATGACATCCTTACCCCACATTGATCCCAGCAGAGGAAGGCCCAGGGCACAGGTCCAGTACAGAACAGAGGGAAGCACACAGTTAATGTTGATCACACTATCACATCTCGCCTGGCTGGCAGTGGAGTCCCTGGCCCAGCTAAGGGACCCATGGTGCCTGGCGGGGCTGCACAAACACAACATACAGAGCCTCTTCTCTGAGGGCTCCTGCACCCGAGTTATGAATTCATCTCTAATGGTTAGAGCAGGGGGCTGGGAGCCAGGACTCCTGGGTTCTATGCCCAGCTCTGGGAGGGGAGTGGTTAGAGCAGGGGTGTTGTTGTGGAGGTGTGTGTGGCGGGGGGCCGGAGACCTAGGACTCCTGGGTTCTGGTACCAGACTATAGCAGACAATTCCTCACCTTCTACCACCAGCTTCACAGGGTTGCTAGGGGGAGAGAGGACCGGTGGCTCTGTCAGGCTCTCATAGCGGCAAGTGTAGATTCCCCCGTCCTCCCGCCGGGCGTTGGTGATGCGGAATTCAGCTGTCGTCCCAGGCGGCTCTGTGTGCCGCAGCGCGATCCCCGCCCGGTACAGCTTGAACCGCACGCCCTGCTGCATTCCATGGCAGACGATGGAGACATCCATCCCTGGTGCGATCCGACCACTGGGGTGGAGGAAGATGGAGGGGGCCTTGGGGTAATGGGACTCTGCAGAGGGATGGAGATGACTGTGAGGCACCGCATCCCTTGGAGGAAAAGACCTCATGCCCCAGTCCCATCCTCCCACCCTGACCACTCTGTCTGACTCATCCTGTGACCCACTGTCTGTCCATCTTCCCCACAACCTTAAATCTACCCCTCCATCCTGCTACGCTGCTGCCCCCTTTGTCTGAGATGGGGTGTCCCCCTCCCATCAAATCTCCCAGTACGCCTTGGCCAGCGCTGGTTTCTGCAGGTGACTCACGAGCCGTAGCCAACAGGAGCCGGGTCCAGATGACACCTGTAATGAGAAGTGGGGCATTCGATGGGGGCGGTGGATCTGAAATCACATCCTGTCGTCCCCCCCCCAGGTTATGTCATCGAGACCAACCATGTGCCTGACAGCAGGAGTTCACAGCCACAGACTGCAGTCAGCCTGCACCAGATGTGTGTGGGAGTTGGCTTGGCTGTTAACCCTGAAACCTAATTATGGCTCACCAAATGCTGCTGTTGGGAGCTATTTCCCTGGGTAAATCAGGAGTTTTAAACCCGCTGAGGGCATCTATCCCCAGACACCAGGGTCCCTGTATGAGCCAGGGCCGTTGCTGGGGAATTTGCACCTCGTTCACTGAGGAATCAGGGATCCGGCTCCTGACTGGGGGTTGCCATGCCCAGTGCAGAATTCACGTGGCATTGGGCATGAGGCCTGGAGCAGCAGTGGGGGGCTGCAGGGGAAGAGGTGCCGTATTGTGTGGGGGTATTAGGAGGCAGATTCCAACCCACGGTGTAAAACAGGCTGGGGGGGCAGCAGAGCTGATGACCTGCACCCACTTGTGCAGTGGGGAGCCACTGGTCATGTGCTGTCAAATTCCTCAAAGCACTGGGGGAGGGGATGGACCACCAGGGCCCCCCATGTCCACTACCCAGGCGCCATCCCCTGGAGGACCCTCTCTGGGTGGAGGGAAACTAATTCAGCTGCTTCCAGGGATCACAATATTGGGGTACAGGGCAAACCCCTCCTGGCTGACTCCAACCCTTCCTCTCCTGCTGGAATTAGGAAGGGCTCCCAACGGTCGGCTAAGGGAGAAGTTGGGAGGCAGGCGGGGCCTGTGTGTGGCAATGTTGAAGGAGCTGGTGGGTATGGGGAGAGCTGTGGGGTGCGTAAGCAGGGGACTGTGTGGGGGAGGACAGGGCTGGGGGGTCAATCTGTGTGTTTGGGGGGCTCTCTCTGGCTCCACCCTCACAATGGGGTCCTGCCATGGACTTAGGGAGGCTGAGCCAGCCCTGTCTCGCCCCATCGGTGAGGGAAGAATGACCTCCAGGGATGGGGGTCGCAGCACAGGGGTATACTCACCAAGGGCAAAGAGGAGGGTGGGATAGGAGCCCATGGCACTGGGGACCTAACGGAGCTGCTGGTACCTAGGGAACAACAGACACTGTGACTGGCTCTGGGGAGGAAGCGCCAGGCTGGATGTCGCAACAGGAAAATCCTTCCCTAGGGCCTCCCACCACAACCAGCCAGATTTCACAACAGCCTTGAAGCGCTAGCAGGAGACTGACTGGCTTGGGTGGTGGGGAAGGAGGCACAGGGAGGCGGCTTTTCCCTCTTGGGGGTGCTGGCTCTGATCTGCCCTCTGGTTGGCTCAGGAGGAGCACTTTAAGCAGGAATTAAGGAAAATTAAGGCAAGGGAGACTGAGCACCTGAGGGAAGGTGAACATGGGTTGGTTGTGTCTCTCCAGGCTGATCTGTGTGGCTGGGCACCACAGGAACATCTCATACATGGGCCACGATGCTGGAGCTGAGGGGACCCCTCTTCTGCACACTACTGAATAGCAATAAAGCCTCATTCAATGGAAAACAGCCTCCCCTGCCAGATTCAGAACTGCCCCATTCTGTGTCCAAACCACCCCACTGCTCCCAGTGAGCGGAGATTCTCCTGTTGCCCCAGAGGCAGGGCCCAGGGCCCTTGCAGGGAATTTCCAGGGGGGCAGGGATTAGCTCTGTGGCTCTCACTCATCCACGTTGTCCAGCTGTGGTTCCAAAGAGGAAGAAGGTGGTTTACAGGTTTATGACCCACCTATGGTCTTGCCTATGGGCACTACTTGGGGATCATTTCACACTGGATCTACTGGCATGGCAGGGATGGGAGGACCCCATGGAGGGGATAAAAATGGCCAGTTGGTCATGGGCCTTGGATTTCTCTGCAGAGTCACCCAAAGTCAGGGGGTGAACCCCAGCATCCCCCTGAACTCATGACCCACACCAGACTGGCTGCATTCCAGCACCAGGTGAGGGGTCCCTGTATAACTCATCCCCATGATCCACTCCTGACTGAGTCCATCTCCCCCAGGTGTTACATACACTTCTGGTATGGGGACAGAGGGGTTGTGGGGTGCACAGATGGGGCCAGTTTGTGCTTCTGGGTTTGTTAACAGGTTGCAAAACAATATAAACAGCCTCCTCTGCACATCCCATCTCCTTCCAAGCGCTGAGCCCCGCCCTCTGCAGGTCTATGCGGGACAGGGGGACACCAGCTTGATGGGAGGGGACTGCAGCAGGGGAGGGCAGCATCCCCCCATGATCTTCCCTATAAACAGAGTTCTCTGGGGCTCGTGTTGCAGGAGAATGAGTCTGTCGCCCCTGGGGGGAGGTGCCCCATGGCTGTGGGGGCTCTCACTGTGCAGCCCCCTGGTTCACACTGATGGCAGCATACAGGCTGGGCTGGGTGGGTTTGGGGGTGGGAGCCGGAGTGCCCTGCTCGATATGCAGTGTCTGGTGATCCAGTTTGGCATATGTGAATCTATCAGAGGCGTTTGCAGAATAAAGACACCCCCTGAGTCCCACCCCAGCTCACCCAGAGCAGAACCCCACACTCAGCTCTGACCCCTCCATCCAGCCATGGAGCTCCCAGCCAGGGATAGCCACCCGCCACACACACACCAGCATGAGGCAGGATCATTGTTACAGAGAGGGAAACAGAGGCACAGAGGTGGCAGGAGGATCTAGGGGGTTACAATAGGGAGAGGCTGGGAGTCAGAACACCTCGGTTCTCTCCATGGTTGTGGGAGAGGAGTGGGGTCTAGTGGTTAGAGCAGGGGGGCTGGGAGACAGGAGTAGATGGGGATTTTCCCCTGCAGGTCACTGGCTAGGAAGCTCTGGTGGAGAAGCAGAGGGGACATATGAGGCCCTAAGCCTGGGGTCAGATAATGGGAGGCACACAGAGGGAGTGCCTGAATTAGAGTAGAGGGGAGGATGGAGCTCAGGGAGCTGGGGGGATGTAAGGGGCTCCTTGGGGTACAACATGCTCTGCTGACACTGGCCACCTCTGAGTGTTGTACTTAGAAAATGAAAAACTAGCAGAATCTTGTTCAGGGGGTTAAGGCAATATACCATGTTTATTGTAAGGGGAACATAACTATGTTAAGAACTAATATCTAGTACACACACACATATACACCCCAGATGTTCTGCTGTTGGTCGTATATAGTTACCAGTCCTGATTATTGCTTGTGATTGTAGCTTACATTCATGGCTGGTGTTCGCAGCTCATGGCAGCTACCTGGCTAGGGAAGCTGGGCATGAGGAAGAGCGTGGTCTCTGTTGGGCACACAGCAATGCACGGACACTCTTGGATGGTGTGCAGAACATTACCCAAAGCTATGCATTCTCACCCATCTTTTTATCCATGGATTTTGCTGTGTCACCCTGCCTCAGTATACTGTATGACCATGAGTCATCAGTTAATGGCAGATGTGACTTTGATTTTGTTCTTGATGGGGCTTTTTGGCCCTTTCTTTTTAGGGTGGATTCTTCTTGCTTTTGCAGGGTTTGATTGCTTTGTTCTTCAGCGGTGGAGGTGGTGCCGGCAGTTTGTCATCAGGACAGGCTGGAGTTGGAGACTGATCCCATCACACACACCCTTCATTCACACATCCAAACTAAGTTAAAAACACATCTAAACAAAGTTTCAGCAAAACTTATGGTGAGAATTACAAAATGAAGAAAACAATTCAAAATGGAGTTTTGGTTACAATATGGAGTTTCAAGTGAGTAAATGAGCATGGTATTTTTATCAATGACTATTCCATATAGAAATTTCTGTTTGAAGCAATACTAGGGTATAAATTCATCTTTAGCACTACATGAGACCGCTCCTTGGTGCTTTAGTCCTGCCCAGTAGCTGCTGTAAATTAGTCTCTGCCCCACGTTGGTGGAGCCCACACAAGCCCGTTCCTACTCCGAGGTCCTCCTGCCCCACCTTTGTACACCTTGGGTGCATTACTTACACACTAGTTCTTGTTGAGCTGGAGCCCTCAGGGTGCTGGCACTAAAAGAGAGAAAAAACCCGTCGTAAAAGTCATAGTCCCCCTCAACCACAGGGAAATTCCCCAACACACGCATAGAGCCTCCTCCATTGTCTCATGCTGTACCGTTCCCTAAGGCCTCCCTGTTCTAACCGCTAAGCCCGGAATTGGTGAGAGAACCCAAGAATCCTGGCTCCCAGCCCCCTCCAATCTAACCACTAGGCCCACCCCTGCCCTCTCCCAGCTGGGGACAGAACCCAGGAGTCATGTGAACCCAGCACAGATCCAGCTGGAGGGGGAGGAGCCGGGATTCCTACCTGCTTGTTCTCGGTGCAGATCCTTCTCCTGTGGAGGGACACAAACCAGAATCCCCCATGAGTCGATCAAGATCCCCCTGTACCAGCTCCCAGCCACTCACCCCCTACAGAAGAGCAGGTTTAGGGGTGCCTGGATGGGGGTCCCAGCTGCTCCTGGTGCTCAGCAGGGGGCAGCACAGCACCATTGCATGCAGGGGGTAAATTAACTTGGGGGGCTTTTCCTGTCCCCCATCCTCCCTGGTCAGTAACTTGTATAATGAGCCTGAGCCACAGGCCGGTCATCTCCCCTGGCCCTGGGTACCTGAGACGCACGGTGCCAATGGCTCTTGATAGAGGGACCCCTCACCCAGTGCTGAGATGTGGCCACCTCTGAGGTGGGCCGTGTGTCTATGTGTGTGTGTGTACAGGGATTATCCATGGAGCACCCCCTGCTGAGCCTGCCCCCCTGCCCATCCCCTTGACTTTCCTTACACAGCCCCCATCCAAGCCGAGACATCCTCCCACCTTGCTTAGCAACAGGTTTTTAACCCTACCCTCGCTGGGCACGTCACTTACTGGCCTGGGTTCTCCTGAAGCACAGGAAGGCCAGCAGGAGGAGGAAGAGGACAGCGACCCTCACGCTCACCCCGGCAATGATGAAACTGGTCGGAACCGGAGGTGGCGATGGCCCTGATTCACCTGGGAAACAGTAGCGCACCCTGAGTGCTGGGAGTGGCTGTTCTGTTACCTGCCCTCCCGCCCCTAACACCCAGGTGGCACCCAAGGGGCTGGGACACCGCAGGGCATAGTCCGCAGAAAACTGGATGTTGGGTGTCCTCTGGGAATCAGGTGGGGTAAAAACCAGGAAAGCTTTGGGGAATTCTTGGCACTAGAGGCCCTGGGTGGCAGGAAGGGGGGGTCTGGTGGGGACATTCACCCCTGGCAGTCAGACCTGGCCCCAACACCCCACATGGGGGCACCGTCTGACCCAACCTGATCATTATTTCTACCCACCGCCACTATTTATCGGTCTGTCTGTCCATCTGTGTATTTATTCCCTCCCCCATCCATCCACTGTCAGCAGCCGGTCAAGGTGGACCCAGGCTCTGAGCCAGGCTGACTATTCCCAGACTCCTCCAGCGTTTCTGTCTGTCTAAGGCAGACATGGGCAAACTGGGCCCATGGGTCAGATATGGTCTATGAGCGCTGCTCCTCCTGTCCGCCAGCTGCACCAGTCAATGGCCTGTGTCTGCTACAGCTCCTCCCCACTTCCAACAGCAGCTTAGCAGCCCCGCAGCCACTCCCCCTCCCTCCCAGCTCCATTTCTTTGCAACCTGGCCGCTCCCTGTTCCATCCCCTCCTCCCACAGGCCAGGTGAACTAGGTGGTTGCCTACGGTGCCAGGCTTTAAGGGGCACCAAATTAGAGGAAAGTGACTTTTTTTCTCTGTTTAAAAAAATATATTAATATGTTATCTCCTACAACATGTGGGGGGTGCCAAAGTCAGAGTTCGCCTAGGGTGGCAAAAACCTTGGGCCAGCCCTGCCTGTCTTAGTGTGGAAGGGGCTTTCCGGCAGTGCCCAGTGGCGCCGTGGCCGGCCCGCAGCATCCAGCTCCCCCTCCCACTTCCTCCCCTTCTCCCCATGCTACAAAAAAAAGTAAAAAGAGAGAGAGAAACAAAACCAGAGCAAAAACTCCCCCTCCCACATTCATCCCTCCCCTGCACTCGCCAGTACCTTAAAAAAAAAATGGGAAAAAACAAAACCAGTGCAAGAAACTGCCCTCCATCCCTGTGACCCAAAGCTTCCCCTCCATGTGGGCAGAGCGGTGGCTGCTCCCCACCCCAAGACCAAACCCTTTCCCCACCCCTGGCCCGCCATACCACAGATGTGGCCTTCCAGCCCCTGTCCGTCATGAGCGCCATCGCACCACCCAGCCATGGCCATACCAGCTCTGGCCAACAGGCCCATCTAGCCTGGCATCCTGCCCCCCGGCTGGCTGGTCCTGGCTGATTACCAGGGAGCTCCATGGTGGTACCACACAGGGCCAGAGATGAAGGCAGCTGCCCCTAGGACGTGGCTCTCTGGCTACCACATTAGAAGTGGGTTCGTGTCTTGAAGCAGGAGGGTTCACCCCCCTTTCCAGATCCATGGGCCGGGCTATGGGGCATCCCTACCCCTGTCAACAGCCCCCATCCCCTTCCCTGAGCAGCAACTACGGGGAGGAAGGAGCTCTTAGCCCAGGACTCAGCGATTTCCCCCCGCGCTGGTACTCCTTCCCTCCTCCCCCCCCCCCGCATTCAGCACCAATCCTAAATCATTCCTGGAGGGGGGGGTAGGAGGAAATTTCTGTGGTTGGGGGATGGTGCCAGCTCAGGAGCCCTTGGCCTGGGCCCAGACTTCTCTGTGAATCTCCCGAGTGGAGGCAGTGACCCCCTGGGAAAGGCCCAGTGGCATGCCTTGAAGAGGGGGGCCAGGTCCCTGGGTGCCAGGCTGGGGGGGGGGGGCGGGTGCACCAGGCAGTCCCTTCACAAGGCTGACTCAGAGGAGGGATGCAGGAGGCTCTGAGAGGCGGGGAACATCCTGCGCCCCATCCCTGTTGTAAGGGCCAGTGAACATGGGGTGGGGGAGGCCATCTCCTGTCAGAGGCCGCACCGGTTGGCTGTGGCAGGTAAATGCTGCGGGGACACAGGAGGCACTCAGCACCCCCACGCATGACTCCGGGGTGAGGCTGCCCTCTCTGAGCTGCTGGGCCCAGACTGGAGCAGCAGAGGGGTGGGGGATGGAGGATGTAGGAGGCGCTGAGGTGCACCCCTGAACACCTCCCACTACCAACCTATGGTGAAAGGCTGAGTGGTGGGGGAAGGGAGGGGAGGTGAGGCTGCCCCCTGTCCCAGCTGGGGCTGGACTGTGGGGCTGCTGCAGCCTCCTGCCCTCCCCCCACAGGTGAAGACCTCCCTCCTCCCTGGAGCAGGTGGGGGTTGGGGCTTGGACCCCTCCTGCCCTGGGGTGGGGGCTGAGGAATGGGGCAGCACAATGTGAGTTTGGCCCCCTGGTGCTGGACACCCTTAGTGTGCCACTGGAAAGGGCCCTGCTCTGCACGTCCCCAGGGGCAGGAATCCCCCCTTGGCCACAGATCTCCAGCGGCTGCTGCTCCCCCTGGCTGGGGAACCCCACCTGATTCCATCCCCCCTCCCGGCCGGGTGTCCCTCTGCTGGGCTCTGGGGTTCAGAGCAGAGCCTGGTTCTGGGCACCCCATGGAGGAAGGACCCCCCAGGGACTGTGGGGCTGGGAGCAAGGGACACTGAGTCAGGCCCCTCACGTCTTACCCCCCCCCCCCATGGAGTTTCTGGGCTCCAAGGAGACCGAAGGCTCCAATCTGAGCCGTAACTGCAGCTGTATCTCTGTCCGCCCGCGCCCGGCCCCCCGCCCCTGGGGGTGGGAAATGTGACCCCAGCCGAGTCCCCGCCCCACCCTGCGCTCCCGGCCCTGTCCCCGGACAGAACAAACCCCAGCCCCCGGCACTGACCCAGGACGACCTCCCT
>ML685942.1:3240247-3322886 GCA_007922175.1 Pelusios castaneus | reverse complement strand
CTCATGCGATAAATAAATCTGTTAGTCTTTAAAAGTGCCACAGGACTCTGTTGTCTTTCCACAATCTCATGTTTAGTTGCAACTGCATATCCTGTTTGTCTCTCCCCACTTTCACTGACAAAAGAAGTGCCGTCAGTGTAAAAGTCAGCATTAGAGTTAAGAAGGGGGAGTCTACCAAGTTAGTGCGGGGACGGCTGTCTTTTCAATGAGAAGGGCTGCTGCTGCGATTGAATGCAGGCAAGGGGGATAACCACGATCCACAGGGTCCAGAAAAATAACCATAGGGTCGGAATGAAGACCCATGAAGTTGAGTCACTAACCCCAGGACAAATTCATCTTGCTCATGACAATACAAATGGAAGGGCAAGGACTAATCAGGAATATGTGAGTTGATGGCCCTTAAAGGTAAAGGCAAACAAAAATTGGGAATCAGGGTACACTGGGAGACTAAAGAAGGTGCTGGAAATGTTTATGACTGTTACTTCCAGACCTTTTAACGGACAATATCGGGTTCTAATTCCTTTTAGGGCCTCCTTGCGAGGGGGGGTATTGAGGGGTGCGAGGAAGGCGGTCATTAGCCTTTAACCGGACCTTGGCTGGCTGTGCACTTTTTATCAAACCACTAGCGGACACCGATTTCACCCACAATTTTTTTGGTAATATATTGTGGGGCCTAAAGACAGAATTGTGCTTGCTCTTGCTCTTCTTAGCATTAGCTATATTGACTCCATTTTATTTTGTATAACCTTTAGCTGTTAGGCCCCTTGAACATTGTTTTTTACTATATAACCTTTAGCTACTAAAAACCCCCAGGCCGGATGCTTATTCTGCTAAAAATACAAGCGACGCCTGAGTGGGACACGCTGCTATCCAGGCGTAGCAAGCAACCACAAGTAACGGAAAGTGTCTGCGGTCGGATTAACACCTGTACCTGTCAAAGATGAGTTATGACCATGACGTCAGATATGCTGTAACCAAAGAGTATAACTGTACTGCTTTTCCCACTTGTTTTTGTTGCCTTTGTTTCCCCTTGGGGGGTGCAGAGACAACCTCGTGGCTGCGATAATAAACAAGAGCTCTTTTCTCTCCTTCAGTCTCGTTGGTCAGTTTGTAGGGAATGACAATATTTAGAAGGGGGTAACCCTGAACCAAGAAAAGAGGAACAGGTTCCATTGGATTTGGGGGAAGGGTTAAAGCAGCAGATAGTGCACTTTCAGGGATTTCCAGGTATACCCCTTCCAGGGAACAGAAAATAGTGCATCCCCATTTGCAAAGAAGGTCCCTTCCCAAAAGGTTGGTACCAATACCATTACCCAAAAGAAACGAGTGGTGGTTAGAGAGGGATCCTACCGTGAGGGGCACTTTGACTAAAAACTAAGCATTTTGGCCTTATCAAATTTCCCGGGGCACTCTTAGTTAGTGTGCATCTTAGAAGTATTTATGACTGGTGAACCTTGTTTCCAAGGACATTTATTTTTTTATTATTTTTTTTTAAGAGAGTTTAGTTTTTTTAAGTATTTTAGCCGCGGTTTTTTTAAAGGTTCCTAACAGTGGAAACTGTAACTTGAGATCTCCCTTAGTTAAGGTGTTTCACTGGTCCAGATTTTGCACGGCTTCGGGGCCCCATTTGTCAAACATTTGTTTGACAGGGGCTCCCTTTGGGACCCCTTTTGGCGTGCTTTGGTTTTGACTCATGGTTTAGGATTTTTTTTTTTATTGTTTCCTAGTTAAGAGCAAACCGGTTTTCAGACGTCTATTTTCTACAAAATTTGCAAGTACAAATTGCCAGTTCTATTAACAAAAATGAAGTACCAAAACTACAATAACTCCTAATCCTATGCCAACACCTATTCCAGGAGCAAACCCCTGGTATTAGCCTAGTTCAGTGCTATTCATGAACCTAATGAGAAACAAAAGTCTCTAACCACCAAGAATAAAGCACAAAAACTACAATAATTCCCAGTCCTATGCCTGCATTTATTCCAGGACTAAGAATTGTCAGCACTAGAGACAGGAAACTAATCACCAGAGCTGCAATAGCTCCTAATACTGTCCCTGCCCCAAACCAGGCTAGGTCAATAAGATTCATTAACCTCTGGAGGAAAAAGACACTTAAACCCTTTTCATCCTATTTTGCAGCTTCTTATAAGGGTGCTATGTAGTGTGCAGGTTGTTGTAGTGGTTAATGTGTTAGAGGGGAATGGGAGAGGGAAAAGAAGCACAACACACCGTCCCTTGCTTTCAACTAATCTTCGGTTGCAGGGTTTCCCCTCGCAGAGATAGTTGGTGCGGCTGACAGATATGTAGGCTTACAGAAACTTGTTAGAGAAAGAGAGACCTTGCCTTTAAAGGAGGAAGTTTTACAGGCCTGAGTTTTTGTGCCGATCCCCTCCCGATGGAGAGTTTCACACACGGCCAGCGACCGTAAGGATCGCTGGTCAGGCAACCGGACACTTGGCAAGGAACTTAGACCAAGAGAAGTCACAAACACAGAACCATACTTATCTACTCTACGGGATACGGTCAATGGCATCCCGGGCTGTCCCAGAGTTCCTGGCAGCCTCCTACTGGGCTGCCTACCTGCCGAGGCCTTGGTCTTCCCTGTGGTTCTCCCTCGAACCACCCCTAGTACACTCCCTGGTGCACCACACCTGTCTCGTTCAGTCTCGGGTTCGGGATCAGTAGGTCAGTGGGCCCATCAGTAAGTGCCCGCTGTTCTCGTAAAGCGAGAGATGGCGCCTCAGGAGATTCCTCGACGAGTCCACGGAGCCTCTGATCCCACCGCTGCCACCAGAAATGTCATTCCCTACAAACTGACCAACGAGACTGAAGGAGAGAAAAGAGCGCTTTATTGACCACAGCCGTGGGGCTGCTCTTGCCCCCCCCCCCCCATCCCCGAGGGGACAAGGGCAACAATGACAAGCAGGAAAAACAGTGTAGTTATACTCTTTGGTTACAGCGTATTTCACGTCATGGTCATAACATATCTTAGACAGGTACAGGTGTCATTCCAACTGCAGAGACTTTTTGTTACATGTGGTTTCCTGCCAAGCAAGGCTAACAGCGCCTCCTTCTAAATGTCGCTTCTATTCTTATCATAAAGGGCATCTTATTGCTACCCTGGTTGTTAAGGGTCGGCTTGCAGCAAAGGTTACATGACAAAATGGAGTTAGTTTAGCTAACACTATAAAATTCTGTCTTTAGGCCCCACATACTGTAAGGCCAAAATAGATCATCATGGTGGGGGAATTGCACTAAATCTGACAAAAGTGTACAGTCCCCTGAGAAACAAATTTTTCATTGTAACAAATGTGACATACAGTACCCACCTCTATAGAGTAATTCCATGATGCATTCATAACAATATAGCAGGGATAGATCCCCAACACCTGACCAGGCTGGTGAGACTGATGTAAAATTGTCACACACCAACAGAGCAGTGAAATTGACAAATAGCAGCTTGAGCCAGAGTTTGGTGACACATGGTTTTGGAGGGGGTGAACATGAGATGTTTCACTGAATTGCCGCCTGTAGCACCTGAGCAGGTTGTATAAGATAGAGAGGAGCTGAGAGTTTATCCTGTTAGGCATTAGGATGCCTGTGCCTTTAAGAACCCCGCCCTGGAAAGATGCCCCTGTGCTGCTGAGAGCTGCAGTCCCAGAAGAGGGGAAACAAAACAGCCCCTCAGTCCCTCCCCCCTTTACAAGTTTGAAAAGAGGCAGGTGTTTCATCCCATCAGGGAAATATCAACCCCTCTTCCCCTCGCTGTGCCAGGCTTTTGTCCTCTCTCACTAGCTGGCAGAGCCTCACCCCTGGACTAATCCCAGCTCACCCACCCCCATGCCTAATGTTGCCCCTCAGCCCCCCTCCTGACCCACCACCAACTACTTAACTCCTAAGGCCAGTAAAATTCTGCCCCTTGCAGCAGAATCTGAATGTAGGAAGAGCAGGGCAAAGGCAGTGGCTTCAGCAAATGTTCATGAGCATGCTCAATGAGCGTGAGCATGCTCAGTAGAATGTAGGTCCCAATGGGGGAAAAGAGCTGCTCTCCCCCGACCCTTATTTTAAAGCAGGGCATGGGGCTAATCCCATCACAGTGCCAGGGATGTCAGGTAATCAGTGGCCTCCATGTCTATCTGCATTCCATCCATGATCTGCAAAAAATGGTCTGCATGCATGTGGATATCTGCAGGGCTCTAGTTATGTATCATAGAGCACAGTCCTTTCCCTGACATTCTGCCGTGGGTTATTCTCTTAACTGGAGCATTAATCTTTCCACTATTCTTCATTAACATCTATCCTGTGTACATGTATGGCCTTGCCTAGCTGCCCAGTCAGCCCCCACACCCAGACTTTGGGCTTGTCTCTATAATATGCCCAAAGCAGAACCCCAAGTCCACTCATCTTGCTCTAGGGAAGGTCAGATTATGACCCACAGCTGCTGTTGATATAAAGAGTAAGGTGATAGGGACACAGATTCTGAATATTTGCCCCAATATTATTCAAAAGAAACCTTTTTTTTTCCCCAAAAGCAAGCAGGCAGCATTTACTGTGTGTCATCTCCCCCTGAATGGACAGGACACTGGCAGAGCCTGGATCTTTCTCTAGTCTCCCAACGTGCTTTTCCCTTTTCCTTCAAACTTGCTCACTCATTCGATTGGACTGCTTGGAAACCCCTTTTTTCTTCTCGTAACTCCCAGATTCCATCCCAGCCAGGGTGTTCATCCTTCCCTGGCCTTTTCAAACATTCTTCCACAACAAACAGACTGAAACCTCCTGCGGCAGGAGAGCTGAGCTCCATTGTAATGCTGGAGCAGCCACCAGGCTTTCTGTGAGGCAGAGAGACAGGACTCAGAGTGTGGAAAAGAGATGGGAGAGGGAATAATCTGCTCCTACCTTAGATCCCTTAGTAGCGACACAACTGGAAGGCAGTGAGACAATGAGACCAGAGACATTGGCAGGAGCCATTGTGAATAGAGAAAGAAAGAAAGAAAAAAAAAACACGGCCCCAATGCGCCACCACGTTGACACAGAGCCTCACAACCCTGCCTGTTGCTCCCTGCCACCAGCCCCTGTCTGCCCCTTCCAGTGGTGTCCCCAACGCTCATAATTTTAGTGCCCATCTCACAGCATATGGTGTTCTACACTTGGCTTTCATTAGAAAAAAGAAAATAAGAAATCTATAGCCCTCATGTGGAGAGAAAAGCCTGGAAATGTGACCTGAGTGATGCCCTCAAGGATCAAATCCACCAGGCGAATACAAACAACTCATGTTAATGATTTGCTGGAAATGCCATGAGTTTTAAGCCAGTCTGGAGATTGTTGGGGATAACTTGAGTGTTTTGAAAGCTTGGGCCTGGCGAAACTGTTAGGATAGGTTTGCGCGGCAGAGCCGTGTCCATTGCTCTGTTTTCAGGGTGGTTAGATCCTGATTCAGGACAACACTTCATCACCTCCTTGATCTTTTTTCCTAGCCAGCTTCCCAAAAAGGAATGATGGATTTCATTGTCTTTGATCATCTCTCTGCCTCCACCCCAGACCCACTGGGTACAGAGCATCTAAGGGTTTATCTCTGCCATGTGTGTCTCTACATCTGAAACTGCTCGGTATCATTATCATACCCACCTTTCTTTCTCAGAAAATAAAGCACCACAGTCAGGCCCAGAATCAGGATGACAACAGGGATTGTAATTCCCAACATGAGCTTTAGATCTGGGCCTAGGAAAGAACCTTAGTATGAATGTCCTCACCGAGCACTCAGTGGCAGTCCCTATTGGTAGAGCTGGCTGAGTCCCGTGGTAAGTGACCCCAAGTGTCCTCATGAATATTTACAGAGAGCTCACCCACAGTTATCAGCAGGGCGACACTATTGGCTGTTCTTTGTGAATAAAATTGGTTTGTGTTTTTTCCAAAGTTTTTAAAATCCAAAGACAGTTTAATTGAAAACCAAATCTCTCCCCAAAACAGTTGACGTTCAAGGACCTTCTTAGTCTCTCAACAAGCCTAGGGATGCTGTGAAATCTCCCTCCTTGGAAGTTTTTAAGAGCAGGTTAGACAAACACCTGTCAGGGCTGGTTTAAGATGGTACTTGGTCCTGCCCTGAGTTCAGGGGACTGGATTCAAAGACCTCTCATGGTCCCATCCAGTTCTATGATTCTATGAAACATAACTGTGAAATGTAAGAAAACATTTTGTTTTGATTTGAATTGAAAGTTTGGTGTCATTTTGGTTTTCAAAATCCAGATATGGGAGGAAAATGTCCTTTCTCAATAAAACAAAACTATCTGTGTTTCAAACACACATTTTTGTCTCAGTTTGGTCTTGAAAACACAAAATGAAAGAAACTGCCACGTCAAAATAAAGCTAAAGGAAAATTTTAGTTGTGCTTCATAATTATATTTTCATGAAAATACCAACATTTTTCATACCAAGTTTTGAAAGAAACTTTTTCGTTTTTTGTTCACAATATTTTGTTCACAATTTGTTATGGAAATAAAACTGGATTTTTTCCCTCAGCTCTAAGTGTGAGTTCCTCAAAGAAAGGAAACTTCCCTGGAGGAACTTCCCTGCTTGAGGGAAGCATCATTATATTGGACAGCGCTCAGGTACAAACTTAACTTTAAACAACTATTTTAGTTTCATCAGTGGAACTTAAGAGGGTGTTTAAAGTTAAGCAGATACGTAGGTGCTGTCCTGAATAGACTTGGATTTGAGCACATGCTTGAGATCTTTCCTGAGTCCAGGATCTGAACAACATGTAGAGACATGTACAAAGCTGGTTGAAAAATACCCAGTGGAACAGTTTTCTGCAGAAATGCAATTCCCTCAAAGTCAAAGCCCTTTGACAAGATGCTTCGATGGCCTGGCCTGGCCTGGCCTATTCAAATGGGGGCAGGCAGGGGGAGTTTGCTTGCTCAGGTGCCTCTGCCAGGAGTGCTAGCCCCCAGCCAGTCTCCTTGTCCCCATGACCCCTCCACCCCTCCCCAGGCCTCTAACTCTCCCCATACTGACCCCCTGCTCAATCGACTCGCGAGTGCAGACCCCTCCATTCCCCCATGGTATCATATCAGGTATCATGCAGTGAAGCTCCCAGATCTGGCTCAATACTCTGGTTTCTCTTCGGGCCAGAGGCGTCGTTGTCATTGGGGTGGCAGGGCGCCAGCCCCGGGTAGAAAATCGTGAGCCCCAAATCTATTTTCCCCAGCAGGCACATGCGCACCCAGGCGGAATGCTGCATTCCACCCAGGGGCCCCAGCGAAGCCGCAGACTCCTGCTGTGGCCAGGCTGGGGAGATTCAAATCTCCCGCCCTGAGCATGCTCAGACAGAGCGTACTCAGGGTGGAAGCGGCCTGGCCCAGAAGCAGCTCTGCCGGCCATCCCTGCAGCTCCGAGCCTCGGGCCAGGTAAGGGGGCTGGAGGGAGGCCTGGAGAGGGGTGGAGGGGACAAGGAGACTGGCTGGGTTAGAGGCTGGAGAGGACAAGGAGAGTTGGTGGGGACTATGCATGGCAGGAGTGGGGACTTCGTGGGGGGCTGGGGAGGGATGGATGGAGTTAGAGGCCTGGGGAGGGGGCATGGGGAGGAGACTGGGTAGTGGTGGAGAGGTCTATGGGCAGCTGGAGGGGGACTGGGTGGTGAGCTGGGGAGGGATGGATGGAGTTAGAGGCCTGGAGAGGGGTGGAGGGGACATGGGGACAAGGAGACTGGTGGGGGCTGGGAAGGGGTGGAGGGGATTATGGATGGCTGGAGGGGGACTAGGTGTGGGGCTGGGGAGGGATGGAGGAGGTTGGGGGACGAGTGGGGGCTAGGGACGGAGGGGCCTGGCGAGGTGTGGAGGGGGTTTGGGGGCTGAAGGGGGGTGGAGTGAAGATGGGGGAAGCTGGGGAGTTAGGAGGGCTAGAGTGGGGGTTTGGGGGCAAGGGTGGGCTGGGGGCCACAGCCCTGGATCTTTTTGCTATGCAGCAACGTCACTGCGGAGGGTGCTGAAGGCAGAGGGGAGGGAAGTCTCCAGCACACTGCCCAGATTCTTTGCAGTCCCTTAGCCCAGGCCTAATCACTGCTGTATTTACACTGTGGTTTTCAAATGAAAACGTTAGAGACAAGGACCCACCCTGGGCCAACTGTCCTGAAGAATCCCCAACAGAATGGCAGCAGATCAGCCAGCCATTCACCAAGTACCTGCCCCTATTGAAGGGCTGTGCTGTCTGACCAAGTGCCAGGTAGGCAGTACAAGTGGGAATGGGGTTAGCAGCAGGTGCAGCCCCAAATCACAGGAGAGGAGGGGAGAGGCTGCAGGACTTGTGACTTCATCCCTCATGAAATCAGAAGTTAGCCCCAAGGCCAGTGCCCTCCCCAGCCTCAGCAATGTGCATCTCCAGCCAGGACCATGGAGGGAGGGCAGAGCAGCCTCACAGCCCCTTTCCCACCCCTCAAACAGCAGGGCTGCTGAGTGCAGTCCTCACAGGCGCTGAGCTTGGGAAAAGGCGCCTTGTTTGTGAGACAGGAATCCAGCCTTCTGTCCCTCGGGTAGCTCAGCCAGCCTTTCAATGCCTCCAGCTGAGGGGTTTAGGGGGAAGCTGAGCCCCACAGCTCAGCCCAGAAGCCAGGGTTTCTCAGCACAGTGCAATGGGTTTATTCTGGCACGTCTTGCTGGTGACAGGTGACATCTCAGGGTGGGAAACCCCTGCCAGAGGCGACCTGGCTTTCTCCCAGATTACATAACTCCTAAGAGAGCATTACCCCGTAGAATGAAATCAGAAATTTATCATTTAGAGACGGTCGTGGCTTGGATTTGGACCCCAGGCAAGGCCCTGCCTTGCCTCTGCCAATCCCCAACAGGTGGAATCTGCTGGCTCTTCACTGAATCCAGTCCTGTTCCTACATGAGCCAGACCTTTCATCTGGGTCAGAACCTCCCTCCAGTGGCTGAATGGGCCAAGGTTGGCCAAGCAAGTCAATGCAGACACTGTTCCCCAATAGCTGTGGTTTTCCTGGAGCAGCTGAGACCACTGAACACATCACCCCATTCTCCCACAAGGCAGACAACATCATGTGGCAGCTGGGACCAGAGTTAGATGCCATTGGAGCAACAGCAGCTGAAGAGAAAGGCAGCTCTGCTCTCCTCTCACTTCTCCGACGACTCTAGAATCTCCAGCTTCAGCAGCTTTAGTGTGTTTTGGAAGAAGCGGGGTGGCCTGCAGACCAGCTTCAGCGGCTGATCCCCATTGGTTCCCATGGGCAAGATGAGCTGACGGGCATGCAGGTGGAGGGGGAGGTGACGCACTTTGGTCTGTTCCAGCCTCAATCTCTTCAGAGTGTGTACTGGAAGCTGCTGCTCCAAGAGAGAGAGTGTGAGTGAAAGAGAGCAGGTGCCCAAAGCCATCACAGCAACTGCAAACAGGGCAGCGCCCCAGCCTCTACTACCAGGAAGGCTGAGGAGACAAGCTTTCTAGGGGTCCAGCAAGAAACACCCACACCCAGCTGCTGCCAGACACAAACAGCGTACCACATACCCACCTTGGGGAGACAGTGTCATGGGAGCCTTTGGGTTACCCCTGATTCAAAGAGCACTGGTTGGTACAGAGAGGCCACAGGACCTGCCTGCTTCCCTGGGATCTTCATGGTGACACCCTCCAGCTCCCAAAAAGCTGCCTCTGCCCTTCTGCACAATTCCCCCACCTCTTCCCTGGTGAGAGGTACCATGGGATCTTTGTGGTGGTGGAGGCGATGCCTCTCCAGGAAGATGACCTAGGATCTGTCCTGTTGTGGGAGTGGAATCCATCATCTCGGGGTCTGGGAGAAGCCCCAGGACATGTCATGAGGACATTTCCAGAGTTCTCAGCTGGCAGTCCAAGGGCCTGGCTCTTGGATTCTCCTCTGGGTTTGAGGATCTGAGAACAGGTCTCACCTGCCCAGATGGGGTGGAGATCCCATCAAACCAACCTGAACTCCCTGTGGATGCCTAAGAAAGCACTGCCAGGGAAAGGTTAGCAGCAGGCCTCAAACCAAGCTATGGAGCCATCCCTGGAACATGGGGGTGCAGAGGGGACATAGAGTCCCTTAACATTGCCCTTCTGAGGGCCAGCTGCTCTCATCCTTCCCCTCACCACATCATCTCTTACCTGGGGTGCCAACTTGCTCCAGTGTGCGTATTTGTGGTCTCCGAGGATCGGACATCCCAATCCATAGGCCACGTGGACCCGGAGCTGGTGCTTCACGCCTGAGGACACAACAGGGGATGAAGGGGTGAGAGAAAAATCGGGCATTAGAACACAGCCGGGTGCCACCTGCTCACTCACTGACTGCCAAAGGAAGAGCAGGCATCAACTGGTTACTGCAGCCTGTCATTAACCCCAGCAGCCAGAAAGGCCTGGAGGCAAACAGGCAACCCTACCTACTGACTGCAGGAGCACACTCTTTGGTCCTCAGTGCACCAGGAATGCTCCTGATTGGCTGAACTGCAATCTTATCCAAAAGCAAGCCTTAAATGCAAAATCCTGAGCACCCAGAGCCCAGAGGAGCTAGAAATGGAAGTTTTGCGAGGGGGTTTAGGGGCGAGTGGGTGGTAGATAAATTTTTGCAGACAATTACTTCCCCCAATAAAACACAACAAATAAAGATAAAAGAAAGAGCTGCAGGATTAAAAAAGGATGCAGGCAGAAGTCTGGCAACAGAGTGGGGGCTTCCAGTTTATTCACTGAGCAGAGAATGGCTGATATGCCACCACCCATAGGACAGGTAATGAGTGCATTCAGTGCCAGGAGTTCCTGGCCCTCAGAGACCACATAAGGGCTTTGGAGACCAACGTGGCTGAAGTGGAGGTGCAAGTGGAGACAGAGAGGTCTACAAATGGGACTTTCCAGGACCCAGTAGAACCATCCAACCCCCAGTTTGGCAGTCTCCATACTGTTGAGGAGGATGAAAGTCTTCAGGAAGGAGAACATCAAACTGGAGTGAAGGGAAATGATCCCATAGTTGGGAACCTCCTTCCAAATGATCTCATGGTTTCCTCTCGCATTGAGGAGGGAACCCCAGTTATTAGGAAAAGACAAGCAACAGTAATGGGGGATTTCTTCATTACAAACGTAGACTGCTGGGTTTATGATGACCGGGAGAAATGCATGCTGACTTGTCTGCTGGGTTCGAAGACTGCAGATCTCTCAAGACATCCAGACAGACTTATGTGCAGTGCTGGGGGTTGGAAGTCATGGTACATGTTGGTACCAGTGGCATAGGAAAAGGTAGGAGAGAGGTCCTGGAGGCCAAATTTAGGCTACTAGATAAGAAACTGAGGTCCAGGAACTCTGTGGTAGCATTCTCTGAAATGCTTCCAGTTCCACATGCCAGGCCAGACAGGCAGGCAGGCAGGACTGCAGGATCTCAATGTGTGGACCAGATGATCGTGTAGGGAAGAGGGGTTTCGATTTACTCAGAATTGGGGAACCAATTGGGAAGGGGGAGACTATCCAGGATTGCTGGCACCTAAAATTAAAAAGGCCATAGGGCGGTTTTTAAACTAAGGGCTGAGGGAAAGTTGACAGGTGTAAAGGAGCACGTGGCTCGGACAGACACTTCCCTTAGAGGAGGGTCTGATAATGGAGATTCTCAATATGCTAGTGAGCTGGAGAGGATGGAAGGGGACAAAAGATGAGTAGGATCTGATAAAAAAATCAAATGAAAGAGTCCTATTTAATTACATCACATAATGGCAGACAGTTCAAAAGTGAAATATTGATATAACAGGCACCACAGAAATTTCGTGAAATGAGGATAGTCAATGGGACACAGTAATACCAGGGTACAAAATAGTTCATATTGGGGAGGAGTGGCCCTGTATCTGAAAGAAAACAGAGTCAAATGAAGTAAAAATCTTAAATGAACCAAACTGTGCCAAAGAATCCCTCTGGAAAGTAAATTCCATGCTTAAATAATAAGAATATACCAGTAGGGATATACTTACCAATCCCCTGACCAAGATGGTGACTGTGAAACGCTCAGGGAGATTAGAAAGGCTATAAAAATAGTAATAATAAGAATTCCGCAGCAATGGGGGAATTCAGCTATCCCCATATCGACAGGGCACAGGTCACTTCAGGACGGGAAGTAGAGAGGAAGTTTCTTGACGCCTTAAATGACTGGTTCTTGGAGCAGTTAGCACCCACAAGAGGAGAGCAACAAGCCTTACCTGTGATTGGCTGGAGCTCCAGGAGGGAACAAGAGGAAGAGCTAGACAGAACGCAGTACCGGGTCACTGCAGAGTGGGCATCTCGGTTCTGGCGCACTTTCACCATCTTCCCATCTTTCAGAGACATGCGGTAATTCGGTGCCACTGTCATCTGAGCCACAGGGAAGACAGAAGAATGAAGACTGGGTCACAGGAAACACATCCCTGGCTGGCAGTCTGGGGGCCTGTCTGGGAGGAGGCACACTCACCTTATAGTGTGACTGATGGCTTTCCACTTTCTTCTCCACAATGGGAATATCCACCAGCCCTTCCGAGGGATCTGGGACCCCCACAATGATCGTCCTGGGAAGAAAATGCACATATCAACAAGGTCCCACCCCCTCCTCTCTGCAGAAGGCAGTCAGCTTGATGCCATTCTCCGTTATTCCATTAGCAATACTGCAGAGGTTCTGACACTGAAGAGACCAAACTATGGGAGGCTCTCAGGTAATGACAAACATGATCTGCAATTCCAGCAAGATGTAAAAGTGCTGTTAGCTCCAAGTCCCCAGAAAGAGCATACAGGGCTTTGGGGTGTCAGCAATTACACAAGGGCTTTTGAGCATCAGTTTCAGAGCAGTGAGGAGTGTCCTAAGTGCCCCTTCCCAGGCTCTGAGCCCCAAATTCGCTGCTGGCTGAATGGGGAGCATGCCCTTCCCACTCAACATTTCTCTTAACTGTGCAGAGGAGGTGAAAAGAGACAAGGCCAACCTAGCCCTGGGGAGCCAGAGATGGACACCCACTCTCCCAGATGGAGCACTGTGTACACTGTGAGCAGCATTAGGCTAACAGCTCAGCATCTGTTTTCCAAGCATGGCACAACCTAGTCCAGGGGCTGGCAACCTTAGCAGACCCCTGTGCCGATCCCTCCTCCTTGACCCTCAGCTGGTGCCGACAGCCCATTCATGGAAAGAAGCCACCTGGAGGGGCTCCTCTCAGCAGCGTGCCTGGGGACCCCATCCCCAGTTGCCTGGAGTCACTCCTTTTGGTGGTGGCACACCATAGAGAGGAGCCGCTCTGGGCAGCTTCTTTACATGGTATCCTGGGCATGGACATGGCAGGGACCTCCGCACTGCAGCCGCCCCCAAAAGAAGCCACTTGGAGTGTCTTTTGGTGGCAGGAGTGGCAATTTCTGTGGCGCCACAGAGGATGCCGAGTGCTGCTCCAAATGGGCTTGTGTGCCCCTGTTGGCACGTGTGCCGGGGGTTGCCTACCCCAGACCTAGTCAGAGCAGACGATGCTTCTACCACTCCCAAGTGAGAGCCGATTAACGGGGACTCTCCGCTCTAGGTGTCAGATTCAAACACGGCCCAAGCAGGTGGTGAACAAAAGTCATCGCTCTGTTTGTGGCCTACGTGAACGAGCTGGCTGGTATCCAGCTCATTCTCAGTGCACAGATGCACTGCACTGCACTGCAGAACCACCACTGGCACAAATTCCTCCCTGTGCTGTCAGTCTGCGGAAAGACCAAGGGCTAAATGGGCTGTGGAGACTGAGCTCTCCTCTCTCCTAAATGGAGGTTCCTTCCAGCCCTGTGAAAAATCTGACCTGCTGCCTGCACTAAGGCCTTGACCTCTGCTCTATCAAGACAGAGCTCAGGTCACCTTTAAGAGCACAGATGTCCCTCCAAACCACATAGGAGCCTGCGCTCCACTCCCAGCAAGCCTCTCGTACCAGTATTTCTTCTCCACCTGTCGCATTTTGAAGAGGCCCTGGATCCGATGTGCTGTGTCTGGGTCACGAGCCAGCACCATCACACCCGTTGTCTCCTTGTCCAGCCGGTGACACAGATGCAGGGGTTCAGCTTTCATGCCATCCAGCATCTTGGCCAAAATTGGCAGCACGTCGGTAATGCAATGCTGGACCCCAGGGCCCCCTTGGTGGTTGGAAAGGAAATAAGCCCAAACAACCATATTAGTGACTGAGCACCTGAGAGAACTCCCCAGGGAAGCTGCATTTCCTGAATGCACAAGCAGCAACCAAGGCCCATGGGAGGAGCTTAGCATTCCAAAAATGTGCCTTCTGGAGACTTGGTGGCAACTTGTGAGCCTACATATATCCCCTGGGAGATGTCCCCAGATCTCTACTGGGAACCTTCAGGTGTTAACCCTTGGAGCCAGGCACTCAGAGTTCCCAGAGGAACGCTGGATTTGCCCCAGGTGCCCACCTGAGGCAGAGCAATGCCAGGCAAGTTCACTCACTGACTAGCTCCTCTGCCAACCATCAGAGGAGATTCACATGTATGTTCCAAGTCAGGTTAAGTATGTCAGGGCAGGGATCATGCCTATCTGTGGGTACAGAACCTAGGGCTATGGCCCTGATTAGGGTCCTTCAGGCACTACCACAACAAAACAAATTTCTACTCTTCCATTTGCTGGAGTGCCCAGACAAGTGCACCTCCTGCAGCAGAACACATCCTCCCGCATCATTCCCCAGAACACATCCTGCTGGGAAAAATGGAATTGTCTGTTTCACCCACGATGCTGACTGTCAGTCTCCTCTCCTCAAACTGAGATGTGAGCCTCAGAAGATACATCATGTTCCCTCCTTGGGACCAGAGATAGGAAGAAAAGCTCCAGGCAAATCAGAGAAGCTAAAGACAGACCAACACCCTATCGGCTCACTTTATCCTATCCCCGGCTCCCCTGTGAAGCTCCTACAGGAGACTCTCTGGAATACCGCCCCACTTGAAGTCTCTAATCATGAGCACAGCATGACCCAGGCTCAAGCCAAGTCTATATAGTGATGAGCATGTTGGCATCTTGGCAGAGATCCGAGTGGCATTTAGAGGTATTTGGAACTGAAATTGAGTGCATTGCTTAAGGGAACAAAAGCCCAGATGCTCTACTAACCAAGAGAAGGTACCTTTCAGAGTTGGTGAAGCTGCTCTTGCAGTACCTAGAATTGGCAGACACATACTTCTAGCACCAGTACAGGTACTGTCCTGCACAGAGATGCCTCCTTTGTCCCTCTCTCACCGTGCACAGGGATGCCGTAGGGTTTGTCAATCACCACAATCTCCTCATTCTGATACAGCATCCCACGCTTCAGTGCCTTGGCCAGCACATTGGGGTGAACCCGCTGCAGCTGCTGGCTGAGCTGGGCCAGTTCTCGAACCCGTCTCAATCCTGGGTCTTTAGGCTCCTGGAAAAAGAGAAAATGCTATCAGGGAAGAAAGGATGGTCTCATGGTTAAGTAATGGGGATTCTGGAGGCCAGGATGAAATTCATAGGAAGTTTGTGGCAGAGTCAGGAGACACTGGGCAGCTCCTCAGCATCTCCTCACCTCACAGTGCTGTTTTGAGGATACCTCAAAACCTGCGTGAGACTCGGTTACTACAGGGCTAGCAAGTGCCAACGGCGCTATCACAGCAGCTATCTAGGTCTACACAAAAGACTTTCATTGGTGTAACTACATCACTCAGGGATGTGGATTTTTCACACCACTGAGCAATATAGTTCTACCAGCCTAAGCCCCGTGCAGACAGCATCATGTCAATGAGAGAACTTTTCCCATCAACAAAGCTACCACCTCTTGCAGAGGTGGCATCATCCCTGAACTGCTACAGTGGCGCAACTGCATCACTGCTGAATTGCTGCATGTGTAGACAAATCTTGAGTGTGCAGGAAAGGAAATCAGATTCTGAAAATCTCCAAGTCCTTGGGCATTCAAAGAGAAGTGGAACTTCTTGCGCCAAATTGCACTAGATTCAAGATGGCAGTATTCCAGTTGGAGACCTGGGGATGCACATGGCAGGAGGAACCTAATACACCCCACCAACCCAACATGAGCATTGCGGGGCTTGCCGGGAACTGTAGTCGCTGTGGATCCCCGCACAGCCTGCTGGGAGTTGTAGTCAGAGAAAGACACTAACTCCGCACTGCATGCCGGGAGTGGCGCTCCCCAGCCCAGCGCAGTCCACACCAGGATTGGGAACACTTATAGACTCACAGACACTAAGGTTAGAAGGGACTAAAGCACTCGCCTCTTTTTTCTCTGCCTCACGCTTCTGGGCCCGCAGCTTCTCAGCCAGCTCCGCCGCTCGGATCGCGGGCGCTGCCTTTGCCCCTGAGCTGGCGGAGAAGGCCCGGAAGCCCTGGCTCAGGGCGGGTACAGGCCTCCACAGATACAGCCTGAAGTACCCCAGCACCGCCATCTCCTGGGGCGACCGCGGCACACCCCTAGCCAAGTCGCGGTAGGCCCGCGTGTGCACAAGCAAAGCCTCCAACAAGGCCAGCCCGCCACTCTGCGCTAAAGGCGAGCCAATGAGGCGGCGAATCAGGGAGGGGAGGGCGAGCCTTCAGGGAGACTGCCCAATGGGATTAGTGGAGGGGCGTGGTTCTAGGAAGTCCTCCAATAGGTAACAAGAGGGCGAGGCAACAGCGACAACCACCCCACGATGGTATAGAGGTGCGGCGCGGAGGAGGCGGGGCCGGTAGTGGGTGGTGTTTGAAGACTACGCGTCCAATGAAAACGGACTATACGGCGGCAGCGGGCGGGCTTTACCATGGACGGTCCAATAGGAGCGGGGGATTTTCGCGTTACTGGGAAGTCCCGCCCCCGCGATTCAAACGGCAGCGGACACACGGCCGTTGGCGCTGGGAGTCATTGGGCAGGAGCCGGCAACGGTCGTTGCGCGAAGAGAGGGATACAGGTATGGGCGGTTGGGCCCCACGGGGGAAGCAGGGCCAGGATCGCGCAGTCACCCCCGCTCCGGAAAGCCCCTTTCAGCTCCGCAGCCAACCCGCGTCCCAGGCCTGGCCAGTTCCGGGGCTGGACTCGGAGACGGGTTTGGCCCCGCACTCTCCGCTTCTGTTTTCCACCACACAGGCCCACGCCTCGGATTTCAGGCTTTGAAAGGTTCCGGCCTCGGTCCCGTATGTGGCAGGAGCGCTGGGGACTCCCGGGTCACCCTTCTATGGCTGCGTCTCCACTACTCCCGTTGGTGTAACTTATGTCACACAGGGTTTACGAATGGGCCACCCCCTCAGCAACGTAAGAGACACTGACCGAAGAACCCTACCCCTCTGCACAGTGCTGTGGTGCTGCCAGAGCTCCTCCCCGAGGTGCCGCAGCCTGCTGTGAGTGGTTTAAGTTGCAGGGGTGTCAAACTCATATACTGTGGCAGGCTACATTTGACTTAAATGTACTTCAAATGGGCCCTACATACCATAAATCAAAATCCTGGGTATGCAAAACTGTGTTCCATGGTACCCCCCTCTCTCTCTGTCCATGAGGGAGAGTGTAGGGTCTTATAGAGCGCAGTCTCACATACCTGGTGCTCTGTCATCTTGTTAGATCTGACATTGTCATGGCACTGCAGAGTAGGGGGTATGCGAGACCACACTTTTTCTCTGTTAGGGAGAGAATGTGGTCCCACAGAACACACTCATGGGCCCAATGGAAGAGGTCCAACCCCTGAGCCCTATGACACTCCTAATTAAAGCAATGGGAGTCAGCTTAGAGCAGCTCTAGTAGAGACTTTATAGTGCCACTAGTGCACCACTGCAAGCTCTCTAGTATAGACTTAAGGTTTGTCTACACTGGTGGTAATGCCAGCAAAATTGTTATCACGCAGATGGGGGGAAGGGACAAACCTTGAATTATATAAATTCTGCCCACAGACATGGGACTGTAGCTGCATTATGTCTATAGGAGAGGTGTCTCCCAGTGACATAATCAAACCACCTAAATGAGACCCCACCAACAGCACTGTCCCCATTTAGGATTATGCTGGCAAAACTTACATTGGGCAGAGTATGTGGTTTGTTTCCCACCTACCCACACCCTGCCTTGACTGACAAAGTTTTGTCAGCATAACTGCAACTGTAGACAAGTTCTTAGACGTTACCTGCACTGTCAAATCACCTGCAGCAGGAAGTTAACAAGGTTAAAATGTCAGATGCTCTAATATACATAAAATAGCCTCTCTTTCACTGCAGTGTCTCAGGTTTAACGCTAGTTCAGGCTGTAAGTATGAACCATCTTTTAGCCATGTCAAGAGATGGTGCTCTAAGTCCCAAGCATCACCAGTCTTTATAGTGATTGGACTTAAGGTGATTCTGAACCATAGCTCCAGCTGGATGATAACTGTATTGCCTTCTTCTGAATCATAAAACACAGGTTTTGGCTTATGGTAATTATACTGCCTAACTCAGGAAGGTAGAATCTAGGGAGAGTTGAACTCACTTTCCCAAGAAAGTCAAGCTTTTTGTTTTTAAGAACTAAATGCATAGCTTCTTCCTCCCACTTATCTATAGTGAAATGTCCAGCACAAGCCTGGAGTGCATAGGCTGTCTTGTCCTCTATCAATTATTTTATGCATTGGTAGTACCAAAGTGAAAAAATGGAAAGAGTGGATTATCGGTAGAATATGGACTTTCTTCTTGACAAACTTGTGTTGCGCAAACCTGTAATTTCAGACTAACCTTCAAGCACTGGTGCATTCTGAAACTTGCAAGCATTTATACTTTCCTCTGTAACTGACATTCCATGCTATCAAATGCTGTGTTTGAATCTAATTTAGCAGGCTGTTGCCCTGTAATTATAGGAGTTATGAAACTTGGTTTTTCAATAACCAACATAGTGCTGCTGGAGTTGTTTTAAGGCATATTCAAATTAAAGGGGAGGACGAATCCACAAGCAGATTAATTGCAAAGAAATCCAAGACAGGCAAATCAAGTCTGTCTCTCTCTCTCCCCCTCAGAGGCTGGTTCTGGGGTAGGATTGAGCTACCTGAGGAGGTATGGGAAAAGCTACAATTCCAATTAACATAGAAACTTACCATTCAAGTCAGTAAGACTGTGTAAGAAGGGAAGCAGATGCAAAACCGTTTGCAAGATTGGTGCCTAAATTCCTTTAAAGACAAGGTTGAGGGCCTCTGGTAGATACCGTATTTTTCAGACTATAAGACGCACTTGACCAAAAGACGCACCCAGTTTTTAGAGCACGAAATTAATTTTTTAAAAGGTTTTTTTTTTAAAAAGGAAAAAAAGAAGGAAGAAAGAGAAAAAAGGAAGAGAAAGAAGAAAGAGGAAGGAAAGAAGAGAAAAAAGGAAAGAAAAAGGAAGACAAGGAAAAAAGAAAGAAGGAAGAGAAAGAGGAAGAAAGAAAAAGGCAGGCAAAGAAGAGAAAGAAGGAAAGAAAGGAAAGCAAAGGAGAGAAAGAAAAAGAAGAAAGGGGAAGGAAAGAGAAAGAAAAGAGAGAGAGAGAGAAAGAAAGGAAGCCTGGGAAGCCGCCGGCGGGGCGGGGCAGGGCAGGACCCTGCCACGGCCCTGGGAAGCCGCCAGCAGGGCGGGGCAGGACCCTGCCGCGGCCCTGGGAAGCCGCCAGCAGGGCGGGGCACACCCCAGACCCGGAGGCTGATCCCGGCCCGGTGCTGGGAGGCCGAGGCCATGGATTAGCCCGGCCCCGGGAAGGAGGCGGATGGCGGGTGGGAGCCTGGGAGCCCGCCGCTGCCGCAGCCACCCCTCTGGCCCGGCCGCGTAGGGCAGGCAGGTAGGCCCGCGCTCCGGACCCTAGCCTGAGCCTGCCTGTCCCAACCTGGGGGCGGGAAGGGCCAGCCCAGAGGTCGGGCGCAAGCCGGGTGTGCTGCGGCAAAGCGGCTGCCCCGGGGGTTGGAGGGGGCTGCTGGGCTGCGCGGGGGTCCCTCACTGCTGCGCGGGGGGTGTGACGGCCGCTCTGCGGCCGCGAGCCTGCGCAGCTTAGAGGGAACACTGCTTGCTGGACAGCATTCGCACTATAAGACGCACCCTCATTTTCCCCCCCACTTTTGGGGGGAAAAAGTGCGTCTTATAGTCCGAAAAATACGGTACTTTTACATTCCCCAATATTAGGTATTATACCTCGCACTAGCTATTAACTCAACTCACTCCTTTAGGACTCTAGGCAGAACTTTCTGCCGCGTCACATCAATTTCCTTCCAGTTTGATTTTCAGCAAGTTTCATCTAACATTGTAGTTTAAATTAGTGGCATGAATGCACTTTTCCTTCAAAGCAAACCTGAGGGTAAAAGTGGAGCATTTGGAACTAGTAAAATTCATCTGACTGCCAAGTTAGTCTTAATCTTTAGTATAAAAACTGTGAACTGTTTAATGATCTGAGTTCAGAAATGAAGACATTGCTAGATCCTAACACAGCCATTGTACCATCCCATTTCAGTTCTTCTGCAGTGCAGGTTTTTTCTTCATAAAATAATTTCTTCAGCCTTCTCTGCCTTTTCCACCCCACACAATGTTTAACTGGGACCAGTGTTTCATCTGAAATCATCTCCTCATATGTATCCAGAAAAATGACTGACATGATTCTTATATTTAATTTGGCTTTCAAATGTCCTTGCTCCCTAGTTTCATGCTGGCACTTAAGGTGCCTAGAGGTAGTCTCCATGATCAGCATTTTACTCAAAGCCCATAAACTCCCATGAAGCTGTGGCTTAGTAGCCTAAGTATCACTTATGCCTTCCTCAACTAAAAAAAGTTTGCAGGAATGAAGGGAAAGGAACCTACAAAATCCATGGGTTCCTCCAAAACACTTGTGCAGCCAGACACCTGTCATGCCTCCCACTTTTGGGCTCAGCCCACCTGAATGCACTCTGATGGCAAACAGCAGGCTGGCAGCAGTTGCTGAGACAGCACCTTACTCGGAGCTGGCTGAAAAGGGACTCTGACCAGGATAGTAGCTGGTTCTCTCTGCAGCTAGCTTTTCCATGTGCAAAGTGCTAGAGTAGCACAAGTGTGGAATGAAAGGACTAAAAAAATTGAGGGAGGGAGGAAATAATGGTGATTCTCATGCTAGTGCCCTGCACTCTAAAATGAAGTCGAAGCAAGCAGCTTACCCCATTAGCATAGGGATATTCACTTTCCTAGTCTGGACCACACTGTAATGGTGCCCTGACCATTTGTCTCAATTACATGGAGCACCACCTCTCTCATTCAAATCACATGATTTCCTGCAGCAAATACAGCAATTGCTTGCCTGAAAAAGTAATAGCTGCTTTTAATGCATTTTTAGCAGCTGGTAAAGAGGAGGCAAAACAAGCATCATATGACCGGCATGTGCTTCATGGACCTGTGAACCTCTGCACTGGATCGTGGTACAATAGTTACTTGTACAGACCCCAGAAATTAATATTTTAAGAAGTAGGTGCAGAATTGCACCTTTAAAAGGATTACTCTCCTAGTGCCCTCCCCTCCCCCCACCATCAAATGTTGCCTTTCCTAAAATCTTGGGGCACCACTTCTACCCCATTACTGAAAAGCAGTCCTGCTTCTGCCCCCAGGTGGCAATGTCTCATTTGGAGCTCTTGGACTCTGTGTCCACACACACTCGCTTGGCAGCTTGTCCTGGAGCCTCACTATCTTTTTCTGCAGTATCACTGTGGCCTCTCTTGGTTTCTAGGTGCTCTTCGTCTTCTACAGTCTCTTTGTCCCTGAAGAGTGGTGGTTCAATACGTCCCCTACGCACAAAGTGATTGATCCTGGACTCCAAACCTTCACACTTAGGACGAGCCAGCAAAGGTTTGTAAGTGCGGGCTTTCACACCCTCGATGAAACCGCTGACCTGGTTATGGATTGGGGGCTTCACCTCTCTCCAGAGGACCATTCTGTTGTTCTCTGGGCCTGTAACATACACAAAAGTCAGATGCCAGAATACCTCAAACAACTCAAGTTACTCATTTCAGAAATTAGCCTTCATCTTTACATGACTTTGCTGTGTCAGGTATAATCACAGAACAATTTTACTACCTGTCCCTGTGGGCACGACAGCAGAGTCTAGGCCCTGTAACATGTTATACAACATGTGAGTTTTGACTGCATGATTGGCCCAGAGCTGCTGTAGGTGAGTCACATTAAACTCCTGAACTTCTCGGTCATAGATCCACTGGATGTTTTCAAACTCGCAGTCATACAGAACAAGAGGAAATTCCACCGCCATGCTGCAGAGAGGAAAGAAAGACATTATCTAACCACGCACAGGCACAGTCAGCAAGAAACTAAAACAAATGGTGTAATGACTTGGACACAACTGCAGATCCAATGAAAAGACTATCTTGCTGCTGTCTTGTATACAAGCTGCTGACTTGACAGCTCTTTGATCTTATGAATAATGCTTATATTTGTATTAAGTCCTAAAGAATAAGACACACCAAGAATTTCAGGTTCTTTGACTGAAAATCCAAAGCTTAAATACTGTGGCAACAGGAAAAGTAGTTTCTCAGGTGGCATGTTTTGAAGATGAAGATATGTTAATTAACAGGAGGCAGCTGGAAGCACTATCTTCCATATTGCACTAGTCCTGATACTGAGAGGCAGCTCAGCAGCTGTTAAGTGGTGTGATTACTAGATTACAAAACAGAGATCAGCATGCATAAACTGAGGTGAAATTCTGAGGATTTCTCTTGGTAATTCTTGCCTGTACTGTGGTTTTCGAGGGTTCTTCTCTACATCCAGTAGCTCATCAATAATCTCTGGGTTCTCCATCCTATCTCCAATTAGGAAGAGGATTGCCATCATGCAACGGACTTGATGGTAGAGGAAGGCCTGGCCTGTCACTTCAAACTGGTACAGTTGGAAAGGGTTCTGTAACCCAGTTTTCCCACCTCTATCCACCAGCTGCACCTGTGCAGTGAGAATAGTCCTTTGGAAGTTTGTCACTCCATTGGCTACATCCATCTTGCACAAGTTACGGAAGTCATGTGTCCCCACATATTTTTGTGCTGCAGCATTCATGAGGGCCACATCCAAATCTGCACCAGGGAAAAAATAGCGATAGGTCCTCTTGAGGCAGCTGAATCTGGCGCTGAAGCTGGGCTCTACAGGGGCCCATGCCAACACGCGTATGTCAGGAGGGAGCACCCGATTCAGGATATGGGTGTAGCGGATTTCATTAGCAGAACTATTATCTTTGTCTTCTAAGCCAACCTCATGTCCATTAACTTTCTTTTCCTTTGAAAGGTTTGAGCGAAGGTCCAAGGAAATGACCTGTAGGATTGGAAAAAGGGGATTACACTCTGACGCTCTCAAGATAGGCAAAGCAAGTTTCCAGTAGCACTTGTTTTCAGTTTTAAAATAAACACAAAACCTCTGGAAGAGACACTGATGCTTAGGTTTGTTTAAGTAGACCTAGCTGTAGTCCCAGTTGAAGTGTGTAGTTGTAGCGGTTGGAGTGAGTTAACAGTTCGCTGCAGATTAACAGCCCTTAAAATCCTAGTAACTCATAGAATATATAGGTATCTTGGAATATGCTCAACCTTGACCTGGAGGAAACTTATCTGTGGGTCTGTTAACTCAGTTCCATGGTTAACCCCCTTCATAAGGGTGCCAATTTGTGGTGTTTTATACAGACAATAGACCACTAGGCACTTGAGCCAGATCAATATAATGGCAGGTGGCTGTTAGTCTACATGCAAACAGTAACTGCTTTTGGCCTTTATTGAGAAAGTTTAGGTTCAAACTCTTGATAGAAATGAGGCTTTTACCCATTGACATGACAATGTGTTCTGATTGAAGCGTGCAGTGGGGGACTGGCCTTGTCTAAACACAGTGGTGCTGTTAACTATACCAGTGTTAAAGCAATACAATCCTCCCAGCATTGATGTAATCATATTGGTATAAAGATACTTATTCGCTTTCTCTACCAGAATAGCTATACAGGTAAAACTGCATTCGCACTAGTGGTTGGGCTGATTTTACTAGTGGAGTAAAAAAAAAACCACCCAAAATAATCAGTACAAAAGTGGTATGTAGACAAGACCTAAGTCAACTGGAAAACATTCTGATAAGTTTCAAGTTTTTTTTTTTTTTTTTTTTTTTTAAAAGGATTAAAAATGTAATCAAGACAACAATTTAGCTTAATGACTTGGTGCAGTTATAATTTTGCTTAGCATTGTGCAAGATTTCACACAAACTGCTTGTCTATATAGGGAAATAGTCCAGAATAGCTATTGTGCCATAGCTTCCTGCATGGACACTCTTATTCTGCAATAAGAGTGCCTTTGTACTGAATGAGTGTCAACGTGGGGAGTTGGTACAGAACAGCTACTGCTCTTTAATTCACACCGTCACTTATTTCCCAATAGTTTTTCTTTGTAGATTAGCCCTAAGCATCTTCCATCATGTCCATGGTGAGCTCTTGACTAACTGCATTGCTGAGAACCAAGTTAACTATGGGCTTTCTGCTTTTACGTTCTAGAAATGCTTTTTACCATGTTCATTTTCAGATCTTTTTAAAGACTAATCCACTCTGCTTTCAATCCTGACTTCATCATAATGCCTGTTAAGTTATCCTAAAGGACTGTACCCCTTCCACTTAGTTCACAGCATAACTAAAGCGGAATATCCCTCCTATCTGCAAGCGCTGAGAGAACATTGCAATCTGGGATACTGACCTGTCCAAATGCACTGACTCCTTTGTCTGTCCGTCCACAGCGGTGATAGCTGGAAGTTTGCCTGTTGGCTACCAGCCGAGTCTTGCTTAGTGCCTCAAACAACTTTTCTTCAATGGTGTTGTTGGTGTTCTCCTGGCTGGCAAAGCCCTGGTATCCCCAGCCCAGATAGGCAATCTTTAGTGCCACATGTCTCTGGCCATAGGCACTAAAATCAAATGGCCGCTGCTGCCGTTTTTTAGTTCTCCCCAATATTGAAGGGCTGCTTTTTATGCGAGTGCCCTCCTTGCTCTCCAAGAGTTTCTCTTGCAGTCTCTTCACTTCTTCCTCCAGCTCCTGCACCCTCTTCAGCAGTCCCTCCACTTGACCCGTCTCCACACCCAGTTCTGCCATACTGAGCTGGGAAATGTTGGTAGCTTTGCAGTGTCTGCAAAAGAATAAAAAGATAAGCAGGTCTAAGCGGTTCTTTATTTCCTATTAGATTTAGTATGAATTGCCTCTGTAGTGTATCCGAGAATTTACTTCAGATACCATCTTTGGCCTTCTAACATGCCTCTATGCTCAGCACAGGCCATGTTCTGACATAGCATATGGACTGCTGAGCTGTAACGGCTTTTCAATTCACTCTAATTAATCCTTTCAGTACTTCTAATATCCTGTCCCTGAGTCCATTTACTTTTCTAACATCAGATCTACTGTGTAGACCCAGTCACGCTATATCAGGCTTTCCTGTAGTCTTTTGGGAACTGTATAGAGCTGTCAAGCAACACTCCTCACTTTCACCATCCGCTGTTCTACTAGTATCAACACAGGAGATAGCGTGCTAATGCTGTTTGTCTTCTGGAACCATCTGCTGGAATGTTTTCTTTCCTTCAAAATAGCTTCTAACACATGATTTAAGGCTCAGATTTTCAAAGCTGTGCCCAGTCGTTAAAATTAAATGTGAATTAGGTATCCAAATCCCACAAGTGACTGAATATTAAGTTAAATGTTCCCCAATACCACAAACTGGGCTCTCACATGGTTATCAATTCAGCTGCAGTCTGCAGCTCTTCCTTATGTACGATTCTCTGGTATTTAGATGACCGCCCATGAGTTGGCCTTTCCATTATCTGTGCTAGTCAACTAGGATAACCCCTCAGAGTAAGCACGGCTAGCCAACCCCTCATTAAACAACTGTCCCAGCTCACACAAGGCAGAATCACATTAGAAAGTTACAAATGTTTCCCCCAGTTTAGACAAAACCAAAGACTGAATTTTATTCTGCCTCATTCTTAGCTATTACATTAGCAACTGTCCCTTGTGCTAAGATAACTAACCCATATCAATTAACCCCATAACTGTTTGAACATCACTGCAAATTCTTGCTCAGCCCTGTTCTATCCATTTCAAAAGGAACATTGGGACATGAGACTGCACTAGATATGCTGTTTGTCTGGATCACTTTAAGTGAGGGGTAAATTTGGGGATCCAAAAAGCATTCTGATTGCACTACTTTTCTGTTTCATTGGCTCTTACTCATTTGTCTTACTCAAAATCCTTTTTAGCATTCAGATGGTGGGGGGGGGGGGCGCATCTAGAATCTGATTTAATATTCACAAAGTATCTTCTGTATCAATCAGTTCAGATGTGCTCACTAGGAACTTAATTACTATTGCCTATTAACAGAGCAAGTGACGAAATCAAGCCAGCCCAGGTGAAATCATGGAGGCACTGACAGGACCAGATCGATACAGATGGGCCAGTATGAACCATAAGGAGCGGATGGCAGCAGCTGCTAGGGCCTTTACCAAACTTTGTGCAGAGCAAGGAGATGGAGATAGCCTGAGAGGAACCTGTACATCAACCCAGTATGACCCTTACAGTAAAGCATCTGTGACTTCTGGGATCAAGCCATCTCTTCAACTGTTGATGCAGCAGCACCAGGCAAAACAAAGCATGCAACCAGAGAGTCTCTCAGAGGGATCTAGAGGACCCAGGAAGCCAGTGATGAAGAGGAAAGTTCTGAGGCGGCTGCCTGATGGAGAGGTACACGTGTCTGACGAGTCAGTCATCAGCGAACCAGAATCCAGTGTTGAAAGTGAGCCTGAGATCTCTGACCTGAGACAGAGACTGCTCCATCTACACACTCACCAGGAAGACGCTTTGTCAGAGACAGAAAGCGAGCCAAACCACAGTTCCCATGGAAGGTGTTACCTGGATCTTCCTCGTCGCAGTGGCTCTCATGGAGACCCCCCATTTCTTCCCAGGAGTTGCCAGGGCTCTCCAGTTTATGAACAAGACTTGATTATGGCTGAACAACCAAAATCCTTCATTCCCCCAAGATTAGAACAGCAAGGCCGTAATCGTGGGAAGATTGACCGGGTAGCACGGTACTTTGAGTATAAGCGCGATTGGGACTCATTCCGGATACCAGGGGAGGATCAGAGGAAGGAACTGCGCTGGGGCATCCGAGAACAAATGCTCTACAAGACCGATCTCCCAACCAGGTCTCACCATGTCTACATCCCCAACAATTATCTGGTGCCTACAGAAAAGAAAAGATCTGCCCTGCGCTGGGGGGTGCGCTGTGACCTAGCAAATGGTCTCATTCCCAGGAAAAGCTCCTTTTCTTCATAGCTATATAGAGTCTCTGCATCCTTCATCCACAGGACTATCCATCATTTAGTGCCAACAAAAAGATCTACCTGCTCTGCACATGCACAGGCACTTTGCATCATTCTTAGCTATTTGTTCCTTCTCCTAGAGATCGTGAGTAAGTCAAGTTGATGTTCTAATCTCCTTTCTGCTTCTAGACAAAGTGGGTTGATTGTGGCAGAAAACAGCTTTACTGCCCAGCTTCCTAAATATTTGCATTGGATAGTGTTGGTTACATGCCAGGTGCCTTCCTGTTAGCAAGACACACAAAGCTTCTCCTCAAGGAGACTACTGTAGCAAAAGCTGCTCAAAGTGGATATAATGAATAGTCAAAACCTACAGGAATCTTCTAATAACCAATATCACTAGCTCTGGCTTTTGCCTTTTTATTTGCTCTTGCTCCTGTGGATGAATTATGGTGATGCTATTGATGGTGTTTTATTTATGACTTCTGAGTGATGCATTTCTTTTAATAAAGTGTGTGGAAAGGAGCTGGTGTAATTCTGTGGATTAATTTAGAAACATTTCTCATTAGCTTAAGGTAGAACTTTAACAAGTTTAGGGCCAATAACTATTCCATGCATTTGTCCATGCCTGTGCATACTTGGTGTCAATCTAGTTGCCTTATTTTATCCTAACCCACATCAAGGTAAAGTCCTGGTCTGCTTGATGTACTTATCTAGCCCTCCTGACAGATTTAGAATACAAGGTAAATATTTTTAGCCCTTATGATTGCAAAAAACCTTCAAGCTATGAGATAGATATGTCAATAGCTTTATTCACTTCCATACTGTGTTAATTCTGAAGACTGCCACTAAGAATCAGAGTTTAGGCTAATCCTGCATAGAAGTGCATGCCCAAATGCATAATTAGAGGCACAAATGGCCAAATAAATGCCAGGGCAGGAGGTCACAGAAATGTCCTGCAGCATCCATTCTTCTCTTCCTCCTCTCCCTGACTCCCCTCAAAAAAAAAGTTATGCTGAATTTAACTGCTGTGCTCATCTTTCAATAACAGAGATCATGCAAGTAACAAATGGGCTTTTTTTAAATCCACTTGATCTTTGTACAGGCCTATCAATGACCAATGCACCAAGTCTTTGGTTTTAACACCGAGTTTAACTAGAATGATTACCCAGCTGTCTCCATGGGAATGCGTTTTACACTTCCTAGTTCTTCCCTTTCCTAACCTCTCTAACCCTTGAATTCACTTTAATTCTAGCTGTAGCTGTACAAAGTTATCACCAAGTCTCAGCTCTCTTCCTGCCTGTTCCTTGTTAATTCCTAGACAACCATCCAAGACATGAGAAGGCTTTGCAATGACGAAGATGAACACCAATATACTTCTGCTGTTTTGGCTTCCTGGTAATAGATCAGCTTTTGGATCTGTTCTACGTCATTTTTAATATAATTGATGTGGCACATTACAGTATCTCTAGCCAGTAAAACTATTAAAAATAAATACAGGGCCTGCACTACATGATTTTGTTTCAAATAGTGCTATACACCTCAGCGTAAAAATGTTAACTGACTTAACATGCCTGAGGGCAAGTCACTGTTTTACAGGAATTAAAAATAAACAGCCTTGTCTATTAAGGGTGATGTGTAAGATAGACTGGACAGCTAAGCTGGGCTGAAGTCACGTCTGTGTGACAACTATACACAGAAACGTACTTTGAAAAAGAGTCAGGGAAAATAGTACATGGAGTTTTATGCATTCTTTCAGTGTCTGTTTTTCCACCTTCTCCCCACCTCCAAAATGAAACAGATAATCAATATTACCTCCTTTCTGTCAGTCCCCTATTGTGTATTTGTGATTTGATCCATCTTCCTACGAGACTGCATGTAGCTTGGGGTCAGCATCAAGTGCTCTCATGGCTCAGCAGAGCATTGCAGAAGAGATGCTTGGATCAATGCCGGTGCCGGATGTATTATATGCAGACAGAAAGCAGGGACTGTCTTATAGCCACTTGCTGTTTTATGAAGTTGCCACAGTCAAGTCTAGCATCTTTCTCCTTTAATATGAGCTATTCCAAGACTATTATTGCCCTCTGCTCGCTCAAGCTTTGCTGTCTTCCTAAAAAAGCACCTTCACAAAAGACCCTGCTCCTATTCTTTAATCTAAACACTTCTGAAGAGTTTAATTCTTTTCCAGTAACTCCAGAGCAGACCTAACATAACTGTTATGCATAAATCGGCAACTGACCAGGAAGCCGTTTATGGAGAGATGCAACAGTGACACCTATGATAAGCAAAGCATCTCCGGCTGCACTGCCACCCAAACAGGGATCCTATTTCATTACTGCTTTAAGTACTGTCAAACTTCAGAGCTAATGGCAAGCGTGTTATGGTCCTCTATGAGCACCCCGCGACCCTTCAGTTTTTGCACGGCTCTGGATTTTAGAAAGAGTAACCAGCCTAGGTTACTCTGCAGATGACAACACATGCCATATAACAAAGCAGGTGATGGTTTGATTAGTCAGTGCTGGAAAGGAGGCATCCAGGAACCAGCTATGGATACCCCCACACATCTCTAAAGCAGGTATCATAGCTGCCAACAACTTTCCAGGGCTCTGTAGCTCTGCTCCCAAGGCTGAGCTCAGTGCAGCTCCAGGATCCTGCTCAGAGCTTTGGAGACATAAAAGGGAGGAAAGGCCAGTTCTCAGCCCAACTCCTCATTGGAAGGAGTGGAACTGGGTCACCATTCTAATTCCAGAGCCATTCTGTTTCCCTGTCTTTCCAATAAAGAACAAGAATAGGGCAGATTTTTTAGGCTAACCTAATTACACACAATTAGTGCTTCATCTGACTGCATCAAGGCTTGAGCAGAAGAAGAAGTGAGAGACTGAGGATTTATCAGCATGAGAAAGTTACACTGGTATAAACCAAGGTGGAAATTTAAACCAGGGGGGACACTTTTTCCAGTATAGGACATGTCTTCTCAGTTTAGCTTATAACCTAAAGCAAAAAAGCCATTCTTCACCAGGATAAAATTGCCCACATGGGGCAGTCATATTGATACAACCAGTCAAAGTTTCCTGTGTAGGCAAGCCCTGATGCAACAGAAAAGAGCAGTAGGGGCTGGAGAAAGAGAGGGAGGAAGGAGACAAAATGAGCACAGGGACTGATGGTTAGAAGGGAATGTGGTTAACTGTAGGAGGTATAGAAACATATGAAAGATGGATGAAGATAATGAAAAAGGAATACAGGGAATGGGTAAATAAAGCTTCAAGTTATTTAATAGTAATAGCATCCTAAATAGTCAGTAAAATACATGGAAATAACCAGTCTATGTGAAATTGTACACCAGGATGCAAATAATACAATGTCAAAACTAGCAAGTAATGGGGATTTCTCTTCCCCGGTTGGAGGAGACATTTCTTTCTCTAGACACTGCTAATGATCCCTCCCAACAGTGACTTGTAACCCTTCTGAAGAATTATTTGATGTTCTTGCCTTTGGCTGCACCAAGCAGTCTTCACTACTGAACACAGCCCCCTTACACACACGACAGATATTTTCATAGGCTTATCAAAAGATACAGCCAACATCATATGGCATCGGCTAATGTCCCACTGAAAGTAGCAAAGTCAGAACCTGTGTCCATAGCAACAGCATCACTAATAAAGGAGGGTCAATTCTAATTAAAATGAATAGATATGCTTGAGTGAAGGCCATGAATTTTGCTTCCTGCTAGCTAAGGTCAAGGCAAACATACAGCCTTGAGGACCAAGGGTGGGAAGAAGAGAAGTTATGTAGGCCACATAGCAGAAGTCTGCTGAACACTGGAAAGGTGTGCACAGGTTTTCCCCAGCAGATTTCTTTTTCCAAAACACAAAATGAAGTCCTCCTAGGTTGGAGGGCATTGCCACTGAACCTTGACTTGCAAGAGGATTCCTGGGTTTACTGAAGCAGGCAGAAGTACCTTATTCTGTTACATTAACACCAAAATGCTTTAGTAAAAAGCCCTGTTGATAGTCTTCACAGATATCACCACCAAAAATAGATGTGTTGTGCAGGTCAGATTCTGTTGTTAATTACACTTTTACAATGTCATATCCCTTCAGCAGAAGTTACTCAGGTACGACCGATCAGAATGTGAGTAAACACTATCAATCTCCCTTTCGTTCTAAAAAGGCTGGAGCCTGACCACTGCTCACCAAAGCAATGAAAACCCCTTGCCCCACCACCTCTTTAGCTCCACCCACAAAGCTGAGCACTAAAAGAACCTTTCCTTTAAACTAGCTGCACACACAGCCAAAGCCCCGCACTTCATTGCCCTGAAAAGGCTGGGAATCATTAGCAAACATGCAAGTTGTGCCAGAACAGCAGATTGGGGACAGGGAAGGCAAAGAACAACTTGCTGCACCCTAGAATCCAAAACTGGTTCTAATTCTTAGCAGCCGAAGGGTCTCCTTCCCCAAAACAGTCTGTATCCCACAGTTCTGGAAATTAACAAGTCTTATGACATCCATCTAGGAATGACAATATCAGACTTGTAAGGCTGAGGTAGGACTGGCCAGGTGTTAACTCCTCTAGACACTATGAAGTTCAGGGCAAATTTGGATGCAACAGGTAAGTTTTAACAGGTACTAGTTTAATGCTACTTTTAGACTCGTATCCCCCCAATGCCGATGTGCCTGATGCCTCTCAGGTTCACCATTATCTTTATTGACCCCAGATACTGTACTGTATTTATTGCTGAAAATCTCCAATGCTGATGTCTGCTCTGCAGCTTGTTAGGGAAAGCTTTCAGTGGCCTAATTACATTAAGATACAAGATGCATATTAAATGCTAGTTTCAAAGGCAACTGTCAAACAACTCTTCATGCCATTTCTTCCAACAGATTAACACTGTATGGCTACACAGGTCCTAGGCAATGTATCTTAAATCCTCAGTGAGGCTTTTATGTTGTATTTTTAAGAGTCAATCATCTGCCATTTAAAGTGCCACTGTCTGTATATGGAATCATTTCCCATGATGTCCTTGGGCAGCCCAGCACCAGAATAATTTCTCAGTTTATAAATCTCTTTAAGATCCTCTGGGAGGGAAGTAGTTAAAACTGGGCTATAACATTTCTTTCGTTGTATAAAATGCATCTCCCCAATGCTCTGGGGAGTAGCACGATTCACAGGATATAACGACAATAACAGAAAAACTCGGTTCTGTGTCTAGCTCTGCCATTGATTTGCTGAGTGACTCTGGGCCTCAGTTTCCCCATCTGTTGGTCAAGGATTCAGAGTCTTACACTGCACTGTAAAATGCGCTTGGAAAAGTGCCGCAGATCTGTGTGTTACTCAGGACAAACTCACTTGTGCAAAAAGCATATGCACCCGATGTTTTCCCCAGCCAGTAGAGAGAAACTTCCCTCTACCACCGACTCTGCAAGAAAAGGCCTCTCTCGACTTGGTAACACCCTGACTTGCTTAAAAGCATGGAGGAAAATCAGGAGGAGATCATCTAACCCACCCATCAAGCAACTCTCTCCAGCCCAGCAGGGGCGTCTCCCCCGTGGAAGATCTTTGGCAAAGATCTCCCGCCAGGCAAGTTAACCCTACAGCACCCACCTACCTCTGCCCGCAGCAGCCCGGCACCCAGGGCCCTCTCGGCGCGCAGACCACGCACGACTACTAAGGGCCGGGCAGGCGCATGCCGCTTTTTGCGGGAAATGACCTTAGAGCTCTCCCAGCCCTCCAAGGGTTCATGGGAAATGTAGTTCTGGCGCGGGAGGCGGGCGCCACGCGGCTTTGCCTTTCTAGGGCTTGCGGGAGACAGTGCCCAAGGGCCAGTGTGAAATCTTCCTTCAGAGGGCTCCTGAGAGCAGCCTAGGCGGGAGGGGCAAGGCACTTTTAATGACTAATTGGCCCTGACTGTGCCTTTCATCAGTGCTGAGCCTCAGGAAAGGGCACTCAGGTAATTAATGGCCACTTCACATCTCCCCCCCCCCCCCCCTTGATTAGGAGACAAAAGGAGGAATTCAGAGATGTGTTGCATCAGGTAATGTAAAGAAGCTACAACGCAGCTGTAAGGCGCCCCTCCCCCCGGGGGGGTGGAATAATTTCCCCAATGTAGGAGACTTTATGGCAGTTCTCTATACTCCCCCATTGAAACTCATGATAGTGGAGATATGTAGGGAAGTGTCCCTGCAACACTCCAGCTATTTCTCACTGTAGTATAGCCTATAGGAGTCATGGTAAGTGGGATGCAAGTTAGAGCAGCACTCGTAACACTCCTGTGGGAGAGGTATAGTGATAATTTTATCCACCCCGGAAAAGCAGCTACCTGTAGGGTGAAATTTAGAGGTGTAATTTAATTACTTATGATCAGATATGCCTTGGTAGGGTGTAGAGAGATGCTTGTAGAAGGTTGTAATTTTAGAGACATTCCCTAGCATGGGTCAGTGTTGTGTGACTTGGGAGACGTGCCCTGCAGGTAATATAACATAGCTACTGCCAGCTACGCATCTGGGCATCATTCCTGTCTGTGTTATTAAAGTTCTATTCCTCACTCATTCAACGGCATGGTCTTTAATGAACCCTCAAGATCATTACAGTAGGGCTAACACCAGATATCACCACAGGATTCTGTTGTCTCCCTAAAACAAAGTTAGGGAAGAGGAAAGAATATTAGCTACTGTTTTACCAACTCCATTTTCTGAGTGTCTGCTCTCACAAGGTCACCCAACTGCAAAATAGCCATATGTTTAACATTTTCAGTGCTGATGTGATCATGGCATAGATCCCAAACTAGGCTTAAATTGGAGGTGGGGGGTAAAGTAGTGGCACCTTTTCAAGCCTCAGTCAGATGAGGTGCCTTTCACAGTTGATTGTGCAGATTTGTGATCCTCCTTCTCCTTTTTTTATGAGCCTGGATATTAGTGAAACACTTAATGATTTTTACACTTAGATCATCCTTGGACACTTGAGTGAGTTGCCCACCCTTGGGAATACCTCTCACTACTATTTTTCAGGTTCTCTGCAGAGACAGGCAGTGGCTGCTGCATCAGTTTACATGTTTTCAATGTATTCTCCATAACCAGTTTTCTCCTTTTTAAAAATGAAAGCTGAGGTTTCTTAAAGAACAAGATAGCATTCTCAAACAAGCAAACAAAAAAAAAAAAAAACCTCTCTAAACTGCTAGCTCAGCATAACCTGCCTCACTTCAAGTGCCCCCAACAAGTGATTCTCTTTGCTCTTGGAGGAGCATTTGTGTGTAACTTCAGCCTAAAGGTATATGAACTCATTCTCCTTTTTTCACTGTGATGCTTTTTCCTTAGAAATTTTATCTGCCAAATCCAGCATATCCCTTATTGAACATACTACAATAATGAATCAAACCAGAAGCTGATTGTAATCTTACTGTTTGGGCTGGAGTTATTAATGTAAGACACTGGATGATTTTTAAAAATCAGTGTTTTATTTTGTCAGAAAATGACACAGAACTTTGACAAAGAGCAAGCAATTAGCAGTTCCCATAACAGAGTACACCAGGACCTTGAACCCACAAAGCAGTGGCCTTGGGAGGCTTGCTGCATTAGAAAGCCATTTGAGATCAAGCATATCAGCTATTTTCACTTTCCTTGATCTCCTTGAAGCAAAGGGTGAGCATATGGTCCCTTTTGGCTGGGGCTGTCCCTTTTTAAGCCCTGTCCTGACTTCTTCTGGTTTGTTGTTGAGTTTTTTTGTTTTCTGCAAAAGTGGATATTTGTCCTGTTTGCTCTTGCCAACTGATAAGACCAAACAGGCCAAATGCCATTTTGTCAAAAAAGTGAGGTGCAAAAGAATGTGGCAGGAGCAGGGGGGAGTTGCAATGCCACGCATTGCCAGCTCTGTGCAGGCACACAGAAGGGAAGGCAGGGCTCATGCAAGTAGCATCACCGTCTTGCAGAGTGGGTATTGGGCTTGGGCTAGAGCGATGCCTTGCCCCACAAAACATCCCATTTCCCCCTGGGGAAGTATGGCCACCCTAGCCATACATGCTAGATACACGGGGGATACCCGTTCAGCAGTGCAGGTGGGGTGCAGTGCTGGAGGGGTCCTGTGTTGTGTGTGTGCTGCCAGTGGAAGCCACCAAGGGCCAAGTGCTGACAAGAGCTGGTGTAGTGCCAAAAACTGTCTCTGCAGATTTTGTTAGCATGAAACTACACCTGTGGGAGCTGGTGCACCTGGAGGAAGCACAGAGGGCCTGGGTGGACTCTGCAGGTGTGAGAATTGGGTAGGTGTCCAATGGCTCTCTGAGTGCAGGGAGAGGCAGCAACTGCGAACCTCTGGGCTGCCTGAGCTGGGCCGCTCTAGGGCACTGCCCCCCAGGAAAGGCAGAGCTAGCTCCTGGCCTAGGCTAGGGAAGAGCAGGCTGTGGGCTGGGACTGGGTCACATTCCCCACACAGCCGTGGAACCTTCCCCTCCTTTGCAGGGTATGTCAATTCAACAATCAGATTCAAACCAATCAGAATAAGCCAAACCCTCAAGGAGCAAGCCAATCCTTTTTTTTTTTTTTTTTTTTTTTTGACTGCCAACGTCACCTGTTGCTAGGGCCGCTCTTCCTCCGGGGCACACCCTCGCGGTCCGCTCCCGCTCTTCATGAATATTCATGATTTGAGCCGCTCCCGCGTGTGGGCGCGGTGGGCGGTACCACTGCTCCTCCTCGCCTCTCCACCGGGCGCGGCACGTGGCGAGGACGGGCGGCGATGGGGTCGCCGGAGCGCGGCCGCTGGGCCGGGCTGGACCCAGCCCGCCTGGCGTACAGCGTGAGTGGGAGCCCGGCCCCGGGGGGCTCTTCCCCGACCGGCGCCTGCCACGCGCTCGGTATCCGTTAGCCCCGCCTCCGGCCCCTCAGGACCCCCCAAACTCCCGCCGTTCCCCGGCTCTCTGGTACCCCGTCCCCTCCTCCCCCATGTCCCCAGGGCCGGTTTCAACTCCCGTGGCCCCTCCAGGGCTATTAGAGTTTTGTGGGGCCTCCGGCCGGCCACCTGCCAGGCTGGGTTGGGGGCAGTGGGGTCTCTGTTTCCTGGGGAGGACGGACCGTGTTTACATTAGTGCCCTCTATCAGCAGCACCAGCCCCTGTGGAAGGGTCTACAGGCCCATGTCCTGCTCTTCCCCATTCCCTCCATTGGTGACGGCAGTAGCAGCAGTGCCCCATGGGGTCAGGGAGAGTGAGTGAGTCCCACTGTCCACCTGCTCTGAGGGGGCGTGATGGGCTCTCTGTGGCTCCATTCTCGCTCCCAAGGCAGGTGTGGAGGGGCTGGAGGACGTCCTGGCTGCCTGTGAGCTGTGCCAGCCTGGGCAATGGGACTCCTGCTCTCACATTCTCCCTCCCCTTCCTTCACAGTGTCACCCCACTCACATCTCCCTTTGCTCCAGCCTCCTTCCCTGAGGCCATAACTGCCCTCTCCCCTGATTCCCCTGCATCACCTTATTGCCTCTCCAGCCAGCCACTACCCTGCGCTCCCTCCTGTTCTACCCTCTTCATCCCGCATCACCTACTCTGGCCCCTCACATCCCTGTTGCCCCTCTTGCCCAGACCCACCCCACTCCTCTTCAGCTCCCTTTTGGCTCGCACCCCTCTGTATCCCTGGGGATCACATTCCTAGCCTCAGCTTCCCCAGCCTTGTAAACGAAGGCAGCCACAGCGTCCCTTGGGGTGCCCAATGGGAGAATTGCAGCCAGCTCAGCTGGGATCAACCTGGGGACAAAACCTGCCCCTGCAGGTGGGGAGTGACAAGGAGGAGCCACTCCCTGGAATGGAGGAGTGGGAGTGTGAAGGTCTCATTTGCCTTCCCTCTGAGCAGTGCCTCCTGGGAGCCAGGGTCAGATTTTTGTGAGGCCCCCCTTTGCCCAGGGCCCTAGGCTGCAGCCTCTAAAGTCTCTGCCTTAATCCATCACTGCCTGTATCCCTGTTACCCCCTGTTACTTTGTTCCCATCCCGTTTCCTCCATCCCCTGTCCCCTTCCATTTGTTTTCACGTTCTCTCTCCTGTTACCTTAATCTCTATTACTCCCTCTTACTTCCAATCCCCATCCCATCAACACCCATACCTCTGTCCCCCCTTTTTTTTGCCCTGATACCCTCGTCTTCCCAATCCACCCTTTTATCCCCCAACCTCATTACTCCCACCCCTCATACCCCTGTCCCCTACCAGCTCCCCTGCTCATGTCCCTTCTCCCTTCCAGTTCTCTGAACTCTGCACCCCCCAGAGGAGCCTCAGGAGCATCAGGAATGCCAATGTCCCCAGCTTAGGTAAGGGTCCAGCTGGTGTCTGCAACCTTAAGTGAGTGTCGGCCTCATGAGTGGGGTGCTGTGCCATGGCACCCAGTGTGGATCCCCTCCCCACCTGTTCCACAGTGGGCTAGAAGGAAAGGATGTTTCTTAGCTGTCCCCTTTAGATTCCCCATCAGGACTTCAACATCTTGTGAAGACAAACCCCATGAAAGTTAATGTGGAGTAAAGCAGGATGGTGATTTAAAGCAGAATAGCTGTGTCTGATGCTCATATTCCAGAATAATAGTGCCTTACTCTGAATTATATTAATTCACTTCCAAATGAATTAAACTTATTTAGAGTAAAGCATGCTTATTCCAGCATATTCCTATCCACATATGGAGTTGTTAAAGAATAGCTAACTGGGAATAACTTCCTGTATAAATTGCCCCAAGAGTGTCCGTATGTCAAGCTATTCAGGAATAGCTGATACTGTCCTTTGGATTTTGTTCTCAGTACACCTTCCACTTCTTCTTTTAGCTGCTTATTGTACTGTGAATAACATTTCCTTTGTCATTAGTAGCTTATCTCCAAACATTTCGCTGATTTCCATATCTTTTATTTGTAAGATGAGAGACAGCCCTTTAAGAAGCTCAGTCTCCTCTGTGGTAACAGCATCTTTTGTAGATCCGTTAGGACCATCTCTGTTCTCTATGTGCTTTGAACTGTGCGTTCTTTCAGATATGCCTTCTGGTGACCTCTTGGTTTTGTTCATTTCCTTATTTTCTGTGAAAAGTGTTAATAAGCACCACAGTGGTAATATTGGCTTCCTCCTTGTGGGATCTGCATCCTCTCATCCTTCATCTGCTGAATCGGGCCTAAGATCCCGGCCCTTTAGATTCTGACCATGTACAAGCCACACTGCTTCCCACAGTTTCCCTAGCTTTTGTTTTGATTTCCCCATATTTATTTTTTGCATTCTGTCTAATGTAACTGCCATTTTTCTCAGTATCTGTATAATTGTATAATGCTTCCATGACCCTCTTGGACTCAGTGATGGCAATGACTCTTGTGGCAGTGAGTTCCAACAGATTATGCACTGGATAAAAATTCTTTTATGCTAATTTAAATTTTTCTTTCAATTCATGGGATGCCCTTTAATTTTTGTATTGTGAGAAAGAGTAAATAGAAGTGCCTCTACCTCAGGGCTCAAAAAATCCTGGCTGCCAGATTGCCTTGGCTCCTGGAAATTTTGCTGTGGCGCCTAGCTGTGCCGCAGTACTTCATAAGTGGAACATGGCCCCCCTCCCCAAGTGCCTAAAAAAAAGCCGCTGGTGCAGACACTTGAATCCCCCTACCCCACCGTGCTGCCAAAAGTGCCCTGGGCGGTGGCTTTTTTTGGCAGCACTGCCGAAACTGTTTGAGGTGATAGCTTTTTTTTTTTTCCCAGTGGAAGGTATTCCATTCTGCAGCATAGCTAGGTGCATTAGTTTTGGGGCTGTCTCCTACCTGGCTGGCAAATTTGTTGAGCCCTGCTTTACCTAGTTAATGCCATTCATTATTTTCCTCCTCTTAATTCTCTCTTTTCTAAAGAAGTAATCCTGATAATTTCAATCACGCCCATGGAAATCTTTCCATTCTTCCTAGTTATTAAACTTTTATTATATTTGAAATATTCAACTTCCAGAGTATAGATAAATAAGATTGCTGAAGTTTGGTTTTTTTTTTAAAAAAGTACGGTATACTTTGTCTGGTATAAAATGTGCTAGCTTCTGATTAGCTATATCTTTTAAAGTCTTGGATTGTGAAAACTTGTTGGCTAGCCAATTTATAGCCTGGCACAGTTTCTGGTTTTTAAAATGAAAATATTCTATAGTATGCTTGTACATTCCATTTTAGTGTTATGATTCTTTTTCTTTCCTAAAGGGAAAAATTATGCAAGTTCTGGAGAAGAGGAGGAGAAGGATGATGATAAAGGTGGGATCACAACATTTTTTCAAGCTCTACTTGATGAAAGGAGCAGTCAAGTCTATTCATCTTAGAATCAGCATCTACTGGCTATATTTTGGTTTTGTGGGTGTGTGCACAGAATGACTCCACCTGTCTGCTTCCTCTAAGTGATCAGGCAGTGTTAATAAAACATACAAGAACTCTACTTTCTTAGTCCTTCTGAGCAAGAGTTCTTGCTTTTTAATTTGCTCTTTACTTGCATTAGTGGCACATCGGGAAAGAGTGGAGAAGGTAGTGGGAGGTATTCATGAAGAAACCCATGTTAGTCGCAAGGTATTTATTATATACGTGTTGAGATGCTGTCTGGATTATGGGGTGACCACCATTTATTATAATATTGATATAAATATTGCAGAATTACAACAATTTGTACGAGATATGCCATGTCAGGTACATTTGGAAACATAGTTCGCTAAGTAGGATAATATTGTGTGTGTGTGTGTGTGTGTGTGCGCGTGTGTGCGCGTGTGTGCGCGCGCGCGCATACATATATATAGCTGTATCCAAACATTTGTGCTGTGCTACTGGGTTACACCTCCCAGGCAGATTTTCCATTGATGACCTGTCAAGGGCCATCAGTGATACAGTGAGCCAAGGGAAAGAAATCAGGGGCTGCACCTTGAGAGTCATCAGACCGTGTAAGAACTTACCTGTGCAGGGGACTCTGAGGTTTGCTTTTCCATGCCATGTACTGTGTGGTTGTGTTTGGGACAGAGGAAGTGCAAGGCTCAGGACAGAAACTATAGGAGGTTGTTGTACCGTCTTTTTGTCTTCATTCATGCTTTCAACCTCTGGATCAAATACTCAAGCATTTGGATTAAAGCTTATTCTGGCATTCAGCACAGCCATTTAGATATTGACTCACCTAAGACTTGATCCTGGTTCATTACCTCTCAGATGGTCAGAACAGCATGCAACTAGAATTGTTTTAAGTGCTTGTCTACGCATGGAGCTGTTCAGGAGCAGCTCATCTTGAATAACTCCATGTGTGTACACTTTATTCTGCAGTATTATTTTTAATTTATTATTTGTATTAACATAAAGCTAGGAGGCCTGAGCATGGACTGGACCCCAATGTGCTGGTGCTGTACAACACGGAACTAAAAGACTGTCTGTGTCCCAAGGAGCGTACTGTCCGAGTCAATGGATGGATATAAATTGGGAGTACAAGAAACAGTGAGACAGTATTTGTGAACATGGTAGACAGTGGTCTCGCCGCACATAGTTAGTAATACTGTAGCTCCATTTATTGACAAACCTTAACTTCCAAGTCTTTAATGTTGAGAATAGGGGAGGGATAAAAATTTTCTTTATTTACATTGAAAGCTGTTTACATTTTCTTTAATTCAAAATAAAACCAAAGTGCCTTGCAATAAAAGGAAGAAAAAGCAAAATCACTGAACCAATGGGAATGTCAGGGACAGCCTATTTGGAAGCCGGGAGGTCTCTGAGATAGAAGAGGCAGGAAAGAGCACATTAACTTCTCTCAAAGGCTGTGGGGAATATATCAAGAATCTCTGGAGGTGTAGGAGTTCACTGAGTTGGAGTTTTCAAGGTGAGCTAGACTGGGCCAATTTACAGTTGGGGGTAGAGGTGGCACAGTTGTCTTTTTCCCTCAAAGTGGACATGTCTAGGGTTGTTGTAATGCCATTGTTTGAGGCAAAGGTATGTCATCCCTGTTATACTTTGCAACTAGTGTGTGTGGACTTCATTTTTTTCTTTCTGGCAGTTTGTATTTTCTCTTTTTGTTTTAAAAACATTGTTTCTAGCATTTATGAAAGTCACAGCTTAGTTCTCATAAAACATGCTAAGTGTGGTGAACTGTTCCTTTTTCTCTCTGTTTTTCATGGCCACATAGTGGATTTAGCAGAAAATTCCCTTTTAAACAAGCTTATCCGGAAGTCCCTGGTGGAATCTAGTCATCATGTTGAAGTCCTGCAGCGAGATCCCAGCTCCCCTCTCTTCTCTGTGAAAACCTTTGAAGAACTGCGGCTGTGAGTATCTAGGACATAATTGCACACTGAAGAAGAGTAGTTGAGATCAATGGGAGCGTAGTAACCACATGTGGGTTTAGTTATGTTCTGTAACTCAGTGTTCTTGAAAATTGGGAGTGATGCTTCAAAATATAGTAATAACTCAATCCATATGAAATCGGGAAGGCACATGGATATACATTGAAGGATCCAAACTTTCCATTTTATTGTGATCTTGTGAGATTAACGTCCTGATACAATGCCCAAAAACACATTGAAACATGATGGTAATCCACCCATATTATAACACTGATTTTTTTAGCTACCCTAGTCTTGGATGCCCTAAAAAGATTGTTTTTTTTTAAAACTTGCCAGTATGGAAACTATTTTAAACCTTGGTAAATATAGGCTAAAATACAGTCTCTAAACATAATTTAAACAGCTGGTCTGTCCACACCAACAGTGAAAATCCATGTTGTAATATGATTGGGTCCCAGATGTTTCCTAACCACATTTTAACCATGGCTATTTTTGTGGTGTAACCAGACTCTGTTTAGGATTAGATCTGAATGCAATATTTCCAAGGGAATGTGTGGTTTCTGTGATAGAGAGCGTTGAGATTGGTCAATGTTTTATATTTCATAATAAAAGATGGGTTGGGCAATGACTTTTCATAAAGGACATAAAAGACATACTAAAAGGTCACATCTAATCTCCTTTCCTCATCAGCAGTGGGAACTGGGGAAAACAGCAAGTGGGGCAATATCTCAGCTGAGACATCTAGCATGTGAGAGGAAGATATTAAACATTACTAAAGCACAGTGCTTCTCCCCCCCCCCCCCCCCAAGGTGCTGGTATGCTGGCAGGAGCGGTGGAGAGCAGCCAGCCCCCAGTGGCCTTCCCAGGTGCTGCCTTTCTCCCCCGCCGCTCCCTGTGTCCCTTCCCCACTCCTCTGTCTGCCCACCCTTTCCCCACTTCTCTTGGGCCCTTCCCCACCCTTTCCCCACTTCTCTCATGCCCCCCCCTTCCCCATCTCCCCCCCAACCCCCCGCCTCCCTGCTCCTCTCAGCACCCCCGCCCCTTCGCCACCCCGTGCCGGTTCCCCGCTCCCCTCGACCCCCCCCCCCATGGTTTCCCTGCTCCTTTGCCCCCCCGGACCTCTTCCCCGCTCCTCTCAGCCCCCCAGCCCCTTCCCCACTGGTTCCTGCCCCTGACCCTCCTGGCCCCCTCCCTGCAGGGAGCTGCAGGGGCAGCCAGAGTCATTCCCTAGCCAAGCTGCTCCCACCCTGAGCCACGCATCTGAGCATGCTCAGGGTGGGAGATTTGAAAAAGCTCCAGCTTGACCACAGCTCCCAGGTGACTGTGGGCCGGATTCTGGCCTGCAGCCCTGCACTGCTTCTGGCCCCTGGCAGCCCTGCTGCCCAGCTGAGGGCCGGGTCAGGAAACCCGTTCCTTTCCCTGCCCTGCTGACCCCGGCCCTCAGCTGAGCAGCAGGGCCGGCCAGGGAAAAGTAGGTGCTGGTATGCAGTATTGGTGTGTACCGGCAGGAAAAAAACCCTGCTAAAGCATCTTTGTATCCTCAGTGGCCAATAACTTAAAGAATTTCACATGCCTGAATGTCCTGATCAAATTCTCATGCTGCCAGTTATGTCCAAATCCTCCCTGATCTTCCCTTGAAGTTTCAATTTAAATAAGGTGTCCCTTTCCTGTCCAGAACTGTTCTTTTGATATTGTTAGTACTTGTAAAGGTACTTGTATATAAACTATTGGAATGATGTTTTCTGGACACTAATGAGATGCATATAGAAAATACACAGCCAGCTTGGTGATAATTAGCTTTGCTTCCCCGTGTTGAAAACTTTAAAAGGAAGTAATCTTGCTATTGATTGCCTATGATTTCTTCACTATTTAATGTGAGGAGAAAAAAAGCAGTAGTTATAGACTTGCATGTTGTTCTGGGTTCAAGTTCACTTATTCTAATGATGTCAGTTGACCCTCTTAAGTCTCTGCAAGTGGAAAGGTGCCTTCTGTTTCAGTTCTGGATCTCTAAACTATGTGTGAATTACTTTTCTATTATATTTACCAGTTTTTTATTTTGATTTTGATTATGAATTTTGTCATGAAAAGGGCAAAGTATAACAAATTAAGTCTCATGGAAGAAATGGGGAGGAAAAGGAAAAGTGGGTGCATATATATATATATATAAGTAATATTATTCTGTTTCCTAAATTGCATGTCCTAGGGCAGTGGCTTTCAAACTGGTGTCCATGTACCCCTAGAGGTACGTGAGCTCTTTTCAGAGGGTTCTCAAGAAAAATCATATAATAGTGGATGACATTTTATTCAGTAAGACTTGGCAGTCTAATCATAGATCTGTTATGGCCCTATCTCAGATGGGAGTACATTGTGGACATTATTTGAAAAGGGATATGCAACCTAAAAAGTTTGAAAACCATCATGCTAGGGCATCTCAGCCACCTGTTGTAAATGCTTTGAATTTTCCGGGTTTGACAGGAAGAAAGAATTATTACAGGGAATTTATGATATGGGTTTCAACAGACCATCCAAGATCCAGGAGACAGCACTTCCTATGATGCTAGCAGACCCGTGAGTACTTGCAAAACAAGGTCTAAAACAGGCTGTTTGCATTTGTTGAGATTTTTATATCTTGGCCCTCCTGGTTCTTTTCTTCTCTGGCTGATCGCACCTGCAATGTTTAGTCTCCTTCATTGGCTCCTTATGTCTTGGTGTCCCACAGGATTCCATACAGTTTTTACCATGGGCAAAGTTTGGGGAGGAGTTGAGGTGGGTGCGGGGGAGGCAGATTTCTGCCTTTCATTTAGACTTGCTCCCTTTCTAAACCCCTTGGGGCTGGCTCCATTCCCCCTTTGAGGGCTTGAGCTAGCCAGAGCCCTCCAGGGAGGGGCGTGTTAGTGGTGACACCAGGCGGTCTGTGCATCCAGGTAAGTTTCCCCACCAGGGGCTGTCTCAAAGGGATGCTGCTGCTATGGAGCCCGGCTGCCTGCACAGCTGGGCTCCATAACAGCAGCATCCCTTTGACGCAGCCCCTCCCTGCACCCTGAACTACCCCTCTTTCAACACACAGCCCTCAGCTACTCACTACCTACACCCTGAGGGATTTTCAAACTTTAGAACTAAGTGCCATTCCCTCCTCCTCCCCCCAACTAAGACAGGCTGGTTGGTCTAATGAGGGGAGTTGGGGTGGATGTGGCACTCCCTCCCTGGGCTCTGCTAAGTGGAGCTGGCCCATTCCCGTTGGGCTCTGTCCCATCCCTCCTCCCCCCCCCCCAAATATAGAGTCAAATGATGTTGGCGGTTTTTTCCTCTTATCTCTCATGCTTTCAGCTTTCATGTATGGCACTGTTTCTGAGATCTACCTACCCATTTCCTGATGCCTTCATTTGGATGTACAGTATTCATAGCAAACTCAGCTTTTGCAGAATTGTTCAGGATTCCGTCTCCATAATCTCCAGCCTGAAAGTTCACCCAGCAATTCTTCAGCCCCATAGATGGAGCCTGAGCTCTGCAAGCCTGAAGTTTTTTTTATCCCATGTAGACATATTTACCCAGACACATAATCTCAATTAGGCATTAACTCTTCTTCCCTTTTCTTGATATCAGGAGTCTAAAGACTTCTCATTATCTTCCTGTTATTCCAAAATCTGCCCATTTCTTACTTTGACCACTGTAACTCTCTCCTGTCTTATCATCTTTTCCCATCCCCTTGGCCAGGGTTTCTCAATCTTTTTACCATTGTGGGCCACATATACAGCTCTCCTGTATATCTTCCCACCCCCGCCAAATTTAGTATTTGTTATATGACAACAATGTGATTCTCTGTGTACCCAGCTTCCCATCCAGATACTGCCTGCCACCTCACCTTGCCTCCCCCAAACACTGGTCTGACACATGTGCCTGTCTGGCAGGGCAGGGTACCTTGTCCAGGGCAGAGCACTCCATCTAGAGTCTGCCCTCTCTAGCATCCAGTTCCCCCATCCAGGGACTGTCACCAGTTCTTCCACCTAGAGTCTGTTGTTGCAGGTTTGGCAAGGGAAGGCCTCTGGCCATCCAGTGAAACGATCCACCATCACCAGTAAATACCGATACCCCTGGGTCCGTGGCAGCTCAGTAAAGTCAATTTGCCATACAACACCTGGCTCGGGGGTCTGTTCAAGTGATGCCGGCTGGTGGGGTCCTCCGGAACAAGGGTTATTCTTCTGGCAGACGGGGCACCCCACCACAATTCGGAGGCCTGGGGGCGGAGGCTACTGGCGAGAAAATACTTGGTGGCCATCTGAACTAGGGCTTCCCTCCCTGCATGGGTTGCTAGGTGTAACTGATTCAAAACATTATGCACAAGAGTACTAGGGAGAAGGATCTTTCCATCCGCTGTATGCCACCACCCATCTTCTGTCAGAAGCTGAAGCTTCTTAGCTAGATGTTGCTCACTCTGTGAGTAGACCGGACGGGGGAGATCTTCTAGGGCCAGGATGAGAGCTCCTACCAGGGTAGTTTCTTCTACGGGGGGGGACCGAGCTGGCCAGGTTCCCAGATATTGGGTGAGAACCCCAAGGGCCACCCCCCTTCGCTCGTGAACGAAAAGCTGAAATGGCTTGGACAAATCTGGGAGTCGGAGGGCTGGGGCCTCTAGCAACTTTTGCTTCAGAGCCTTAAAGGCTGCTTCCGCCTCAGGGGGCCAGTGGAATGATTCTTGATCTGTACCCTGGAGGCAGTCATAAAGGGGCTTTGCTATAAGTCCAAACTCAGGGATCCAGATGTGGCAAAACCCTGCCATGCCAAGGAACGCCCGCAGCTGCTTTCGATTGGTCAGGGTGGGGACTTGGCAGACTGCCTCCTTTCTTTCAATGGAAAGTCGCCTCTGCCCTTGCTAAATATGGAACCCTAGGTACCGGACCTCGGTATGGGCGATCTGAGCTTCCTTGCGTGGCACACGGTAGCCCCTGAACCCGAGAAAGTTTAGCAGGCTTACCATTGCTTTCAGGCATTCCTCCAGTCCCTGGGCTGCCAGGAGATCATCTACGTATTGCAATAGGAGTACTCCCTCCTGGTTGTCCCACTCTTATAAGTCCCCAGCAAGTGCCTGGCCGAAAATGGTGGGGGAGGTTTTGAATCCTTGGGCTAAAACGGTCTAGCACATTTGTTTCTTTACCTGCTTTCTGTCCTCCCACTCAAAGGCAAAGAGTTCCTGGGACTGTCGTTCCACCGGGATGGTAAAAAAAAGGCATACTTTAAATCGAGAACAGTGAAGTACATATATTGTTCCCCTATAGAAGCAAGTAGTGTGTAGGGATTTGGCACCAGAGGGTGCAGGGGTTTCACCCGCTCGTTCACAGCCCTAAGATCCTGCACCAAGCGGTAGGTGCCATCCGGTTTCTTAACTGGCAGAATGGGAATGTTCCAAGCCGACTGACACTCTCGGAGGACCCCACACCTTAGGAATGTTTCAATGGTATTCTGCAGCCTCTCCCACGCTTCTTGCCGTATGGGATACTGGTGGATTCTCACTGGTGTTTTCCCTGGGAGGAGCTGGATTGTAACCGGAGTAATGTGAGAGGCTTTCCCCGGAGCCTCTGTGGCCCACACTAGGGAATAAACTTGATCCTCCCAGTGTGCCCAATCCTAAGCTTCTTGGGCTTTTTCCTGAGGTTTCACTACCATTAGCCAGACAACAGAGTCCTGTGGCACTTTTAAAGACTAACAGATTTATTTATCACATGAGCTTTCGTGGGAGAAAATCCCACTTCGTCAGACGCACGAAAGCTCATGCGATAAATAAATCTGTTAGTCTTTAAAAGTGCCACAGGACTCTGTTGTCTTTCTACAATAGACTAACACGGCTACCCCTTTGGAATTTACCATTAGCCAGGCATGCTCTGGGGGTAAGTTGAGAGTGATTTCCTTCTGTGTAAAATGCAGTGTGGCTCCCAGCTTACAGAGGAGGTCCCTTCCCAGCAGAGGGGTGGGGCAGTAAACTATGCGGTGGGAAATATGTTTGTCTCCCAAAGTACATTCTACGGGGGCATAGACAGGGCACCTGACTCCTTTCCCGGTTACCCCAATTATAGTCGTCCCAGTCTGGCTTGTGACTTGCCAGACACCCTTCAAACACGGACATAAAGCGGCTGGGGTTTGTTGAAAAGCCCCTGGCTTGTGCCTTGAAGGCAGCCAAGTCCACCGGGTTAAAGGGGACATGAGTGTAGACCTGCATGGTAGTAGCTGGTCGATTGTCACCCCTTTGACGAGAGATTGCAGTCTCAGTTATAAGAGGGTACATGCCCAGGGCCCCTCCCCCCGCTCCCTGATCTCTGGGGCCCACATCCTAACTGGAGGGGGTATCGGGGCCGAAGGGGGCGCCGGTTCCGCCATTACAGCCGTAGGAGGGGATGGTCTGCTCGAAGACGCCTCCGACCCGGTTGCAAGCAGACTATATTTCCGCAACAGCTCTTTTCGGTCCCGTAGAGCCATAAACAGCTGGGCATACATATGCTCATTCCACTTCCCGGTGCTCTGGCAAAACAAAAGAAGCTGGAGAATGGTGTTATAATTAAGGGATCCCCCTTGAGGCCATTGCTTCTGGTCCCCTAGCTAATACTGTGGCCAATCAATAGAACAGAACCTTTTCAATTGTTTCTTAGTCATGGGGTCTTACCCCAAACCTTTCCAGTTTAACAGAATGCATTCCAAGGGGGTGCAATACCCCGGGCCCTTTCCTTGTCCTTGCCCCATACCTACCCGGGACTACCCCTGGGCATCCCCAGGGAAACGGACTTACTACCAAACAGACTAGTCCTACCTGTAGACCGGACCGGTTCCACACCGTCGCCCGACCCTCTGCCAGTGATTCTCCGCTTACCAAGGGTGCGTTGCACTGAAGTGCCCACCGGGCTGGACAGTCTCACGCAACGAGGCCCTCCGGCAAAGTGCCAGCGTGCACGTGGGCGTCGAGGCGGGGGTGGCTGCCCTGGCTCTCGGTGGGGTCCGGGCAAGGCTGTTTGAAACCCCTAAAGTCCCATCTCCTGGCTGGCTCGCCAAAACTGTTGCAGGTGAGACACCCGAGTAGGGGCTGGGGCTAGCAACAGTTCATTTAGGTTCATTGCCCGGAGTGCGCAGCACCAATAATCACACCAGAGTGGAGAAGCACACTAAGATTTATTTGAGATCTCAAGCAGGCACATGGAGACAGGCACATCTCAAATCATGCGCACCCCACCCCCGTTGCAGTGACCCTTATATAGGCAGGTTGTTTACTTCAATACTTTTCTCCTTGTAAACGGTGGAAGTACTCTCCCCCTTCTCTTAGAGAGCCCACTTTGACCGAGTTCCACTGGTACTTTCAAGGCTTGTTATCTATTTTGCTTCCTGAAACCGGGGGAACATCCTTATATGGTTGGTGTTATTGTGTCCTGGCTGCCTCTGAGTCTGGAGCGAAGGAGCTTCATCGGTGCTATGGCCTTCCACTCCTTCGAGTTACCCAGTGCGCGACCCCAGATGCAGCCAGGGGCATCAACACTGTCCTCCTGCACACCTCTCCCCACTCTCTAGCCCCCTGCACTCCCCATACTTGCTGGTCTCCTGCCTTGGCTGTGTGTAGCTCAGACCTGCAGCCCACTCTACCTGCCTGCTGCTGCAGTCATAGTGCTGGGGATCCTGGTCCTACTGGGGTCACTGGACCCATGATCCTGTGGGATGGCAAGGGGCTGAGTGCCCAATCCTGCATTTGCCCCATTTTTGCACCTCCCCCTTTGGCTCTAAGCCCAGGTCAGGTATCCTTCCCATCCTGCCCTAGTAACCATCCTGAAGACGTCATATGAGTCACAGCTGTATGCTGATTGGGCAGCAAGCAGCCAGCAGGTTCAGAAGCACTGGTCCTATCCCAAAATGCTGCTGAAGTAATCTTCCTCTCAACCTGCCTTGACTGTCATCCACCCGTGCCCCTCCTCCCCGTTGGCTTCCTGTCTCTTATAATATCCCATTTGAGAATTATCCATCGTCCTTTCTTTCAGTTTTAGGTCTTACATAAGCTCCCATCCACCTGCATTTCTGTTCTTTCTCCTGTACTCTTCCCAGTTCTCTCCCCTTACTCCTCTGTCTCACCCACTCTGTTTTGTATCTTGTATTGTGCTGAGTGATCCTGGGACGCTTTTCCTGTCATCTTCTTTCTGTTCTTAAAATCCATCTCTTGAGACAATCCCTCTTTCTATCTTATTCCCACTCCCCACGTGCACATACATGTGTGAAACACCATGTAAACTTACAACACTATAAATGTTTTTGCTATTATAAAACCTATGCATAACTGAGTAAATTCTTCCTGTCTTGCAGACCCCAAAATCTTATAGCACAGAGCCAGTCAGGGACAGGAAAAACTGCAGCTTTTGTCTTGGCCATGCTGAGCAGAGTTAATGGTGCTGAGAAATTCCCCCAGGTAATACTGGTAGAAGGTTAAGGTGATTTGGGAGAAATAGCAATATACTGACTTCCTTAAGGGGACACAGCTTAAAAATCTCAGTCTGTATGTTTTGTAACTGTTACTTGTACTGTACTACTTATGGCCACTGTAGTGGGGGCCTTAAATGACTTTTGTTTTCTTTGTGTGACAGCACTTTCTATTTATTATTTTTCATTGCTTCACCTGTGTCACCTGTATAGTCAGTTTCCCTTTTTTGTGTGGGGCTTTTTATAAAATGGGAAGATATGATTGTAAAGCCCCAAGGTAGAGAGAGACCTGGGGCAGCTGCAATAATTGAAACTACTTTAAACGCCATTAAAAAAATTAATTAGGTTTCATGTTTAGTATTTTTATTTTCTTCTTGAGTTTTGTGATGCTGCTACATTTGAGATACACTCAGCACTTCCAGTATAAACCCCTGGCCTTTAGGTTAAATATCTTGGATGTTCAATAAATTTGGAACTTGATATATAGGCTGTTGATCTGGATGTACTTTGTAACAAAAATGTATTTACTGCTTAAGTTTTTTGCACTGTAGAGCATGAACTTCTTACGTGGTTTTATATGAATTTTGAAAGCTTCTAAAAGTGCAGTTTATAATAATATTATGCATATTTACTAACTGGCTTTAGACCAGGTTTGAAATATTTTTCATTTAAGTTTGAGGAAACAGAGTGACAAGTTTGAAGAACACTTAGAGAGTTCATGATTGCTCTTTTCCATTGCTTATTTTACAATTAAAATTCTTGTTCACATGATTATTCTTACTGGCTCACGTGTTACTATCGAGTTTCAATATAAACTAACTTGTCTTGGAAGAGTAATGTTATAGATCATAAAGAAATATCACTTATTTGAAGTCACTGTTCTCATCCATCCTGGCTATATTTAGCAGTTAAGTTAAATACCAAATACATAACAATTTACATTACACTTTCAGAAACATTCTGAATAATAGGGAATTAATACATCTCTTAAATACATATGTAATTCTAATGTCTTCTCCCCTTGCAACTAAATCAAAGGTTTCACATGCATTTTAAGTTGAGGATTGTCGTATGTCATCCTCCCCACCCCCGTGTGTGTATTGTTTTTTTTTAAAAAATAAAGTCATGAATGTGTCATAGATTTACTTGAATGAAGAGGCTATTTAGCTGGACAGTGTGCATGTAATTGTTGTGACATTTTTAAAAAAAAAAATCATGTGACAGATGGCAGTTTCCTGCAATATCTTTGGAAGATTTTCTAGAATTAAGTTTTAATAGCTTTGGGGTCCACTGTATTGTAAAGGCAAAGTTATTGTGTTATTGGGGGATTGTGTGAAACTTCTCTAAGCGGAATCTGGCCACTGTAAACCCTGGACAGTGTATGAGCTTCAAAGAACTATTTTAAACAAGACTGCACTTTTGGGATGAATGAAATTAGGTAAGTTTCGTAGGAAACACCAAGGATGAGTGGGAGAGGGAATTCACATTCCCACTTCTGGACCCACTGTTTTGAAGCTACACCCCAGAGGAGAGAACCATTGTCTGGTTGATTGTATTCATAGTCTCTGCAGACCAAAGACTCAGGCTGTACAGAGGAGTGACTCTCAGATTCATAGGTGTGCTTCTTCAAAGCAAAAGCTGTTATGTATTTGTGACCACAGAAAAGGCCCCTTGTGGGGTTTTGGAGGACTGAGCACCTGCCAGAGCCCTTATTGGAGTTGGGGGTGATTTCTGGTAAACTATTTGCCTGCATGTAGATTTTTACTGGTTTAATATGTTTTCTCTGTAATGCTTTCATCTTAAGAATAAATGTGCTAGCTTAGAAAAGTCTGTGAAGCAGTGACATGCCTGTGGGCAATTATACTGTTTATAGCTTCTGATTAGAAAGCCAAGCAGGCCTGCTTAGGCAGTCTTACTTGCTGGAAATTCTTAGTGTATGGAGGGAACAGTGCATCCTGGAAAACCCAGTGAAAAGGAGATGAGTCTCCACCCAAGAGAGATGACTGCTCAAAAGTCTGGATCCCAGAGAAGTGCATTTGTTGAACCATGGAAGGGGAAAAGGGTGCAATCACCCAGAACTGTGACATACATGGTGTCAATATGTGGGACCCAACCAATGTGAATTGCATAACTACCGATAGCAATGAAAGCAAATACACTAGAAAGGAGAAGCACAAGAAAAGCCTCAGTAGTATATTTAGGAAAGGAATAGTGAAAAGAAACTGGGAAAATGAATTATGAACAGCTGAAGGAAGGCTAGCTAGTTGAGCTATACAAAGAAAGTCAGCTCTTTGGAGGGAAGCAGGGAAGAAGCAGTCAAGAGAGCAGCCATGTTCCATCAGGATTGTGGACAGACCTACAAATAGATGGACAGAAGATGCAGCTGGAGAAGGACTGACTGCGTCTGGAAATTCAGTAACTTGAGAGAAGCAGTGCCAGTATGAGAGAGGACAGGGAGTATCAATACTAACTCAACATGGAAAAACAGCTGCAGCAAAACCTTAATCTGGTAGGTGAAGCCAGACCTCATGTACCTGTTCTGGGGCACGGGGGGGGGGGGGGGGCATAAGCATCAGAGTACTTCCTCAGATGTTTTTTCTAAGAGCTTTTGAAGTGGAGTGTGAACTGAATAGGTGGGGAAGAAGGACATACTACTATATCTGGCTCCACTATTGTCAGGGGGGTGAGGTGTGGATCAGTACTTTTCCCCAGAGAAGCTGAAGTTAGGCTGCTGGAGTCTCCTTCCCCCAACTTCTGGGGAGCTGGGACAGAAAAAGGAATTTGGCTATAGGGATGTGTTGAAGAATCTCCCTTGTCTCACCCTAACTGTTGGGAAAGCAATGCATGCTGAAGAGTTGCTTGGGGGGGGGGGAGGAGGGAGGGGAGGCAGCTGTATCATATTTCTTCCTTTGGTCCAAAGAATGGCTGCTTGTGATGCTTCTAGAGGATGGGAACCTTGACCCACCATTGTGGCATCTAACTCCTTGGGGGAGACAGGGACATCACACATGATCCCTAAAAAACGAATCAAAGATGGGAGTGGGTAGGCCAGGTCTCAGGTTTACACTCAGGTTTTGGGTGGCAAGAGAGGAAAAGCTATGTGAGAGATCAGTCCCATAGAAATTATACAGGGAAGAAAATTAAAGAGAAATTATTCAGGATGGTTGACAAACATCTCCATACAGATTTTTGGAGGACGTTTGTTGGCTTGCTGGCAGAATGCTTGAGTGCATATCTGAAATGTGACATTACAAAAGATAATACTAGACATGCCATTTGGGGAATAAACCTGTCCAGACAGTAAGTCAGGAAGTTTTCCTACATTGCTGATTAAGCAACCTACTTATCCTCCCTAAAGAAGTGGATGCATGTGATATAGGCAATTTCCTGAATTGTCTTTGGAAGATATTATTAAATTAAGTGTAAATAGCTTTGGAGTTAATTGTATTATAAAGGCAAAGTTGATATGTTATTGTGGAATTGTATGTAATTTCTTTTGGGGGAACTCTGGGAAGTGATATGAGTGTCAATGAACTGTTTTAAACAATGTGCCAGAGAAGGCTGCACTTTCAGGAAAAACAAAGTTAGATAGGTTTCTGAGGAAATACCTGGGGAGACAAATTGTAAGTTCCCACTTTTGGACCCAGTCTTTTGAAGCATGCCCATCAGAATGAACCATTGTCTGGCTGATTTACTGTTCATGAGTCTCTGCCCAGATGGAAGACTCAGGCTGAATAAAAGAGTAACAGACTGATTCATGGGGTGTTTGTTCTGAGTTAAAGTTCTTGTAAGCTTGTGACCACAGAAAATCCCCTTGGTGGGATTTGACGGACTGAAAGCAGCCGCCAGAGCCCATGTTGAAGTTGAGGGTGATCTCTGGTAAGCTGAAAATCTTTCACCTTAAGGATAAAGGTGCATGTTTAAAAAGGCTGTGTAATAATGGGTACTTGTAGGCAGTTATGCTGTTTAAAGCCTCTGAGGAGAAAGCTAAGCAGGCTGACTTGTTGGGGAACTCACAGCCCTGATCTGGGAAATTCAGCGGCAGTCAACAGGAACTACATAAGCTATGTAGAGTAGCTTGTATAATTTATGTCGACTTCCTAAGTTCTCTTCCAAGTGCTGTCTCCACTACACTGTGCTGACATGAAATATGTACCTGTCATCACAGTGCCGTGCTTTTTATGGAGGTTTTATTGAATCGACTTCCAGATTGATTGAGTAGGTCTTTGCTTCCGCTCAATTGAACCAGATACATCGATCTGACAGCGGTGAATTTGCCACCATCAATGAAGATGTCCTCAATGTAGGCCGGGGCTATGTAGTTGGGGAAACCCCTAGTCAAGAGGCACAAAGACACATATTTCTCTCCAAGAGAGGTTGGGAGGCACTCTTGGATAACAGAGGAGGTGTACTGAAGCAGTTGCCCTGAACTGTAATATATGTCTTAGTCGTTTTAAGAAGTTCAAGCAATCCTTCCCCATCTTCTGCATTTTTTTTTTTTTTTTTTTTTGGCTTTTGAATCATTGCAAGCAGTTGAGATGCTGCTACCTTGTTGACAAGCACAGTTTTGCAAGATATTTTGTTGTGTAACTGCATTCTTGCCCATGCCCCATAAGGTTCTTCATTCACCTTAAGGCTAGAACAGTCCTATGTCAGATAGATCAGACTGGTATTTTGTTCAGTCTCTTGTTCCCTTTAACATCTTTCTCCTTGATATTAGAAAACACCACCAATGAGGTACTTCCGGTTCTTCCGCCTATCTCAAATGGATCTATTGGTGCACCAGATATAAATATATGTATGGGGTGAGGAGAGGGCCTGAAATTTAGCTTCAGTGCAGTTGTTAATCTTTTTCTGCACAAAGACAGTTGCATTGGTTTGTCTCTTTCTGCTACGATACTTGAGTTTTTATTATGTTCATTATTTCCTTCTCTGGTTTCTAGTCTCCTCTCCTCCTAAAATTTCTCTGTGTTGCAACTATTAGTGCAGCTTCAGGGGAGCTGAGTCCAAACTGGTGGGTACTGTGTGACCTGTGAGACTCCCATATGATGGGATGGTAATTCAATGTATTTATTTTATTGCACTGATTTTTACTAAGCACTGCATCAGCGGCACAACACCTTCCATTTCATCAGCTTAATCTGCATTTGAACAATTCAACTCATCGATTGCTTCCTTTTTTGCTACTGTATAACGTCTTTCTCACTTCTCTGTTGTCTGAAAGTGCCTCTGTTTAGCTCCGACCTATGAACTGGCTGTGCAAACTGGACGAGTGGTTGAGAAGATGGGAAAACTTTGTGTCAACATCAGAGTTACATATGCTGTCCGAGGGAATAGAAGTATGTTTGTTTTACTCTTCTTGGTAGATTCGGGAATAATTAATGTTAGTGTTGGTATTCTCTAATATTTCTAATCTAGAGGCCCCAATGAGAACAGGGGCCCCATTTTGTTAGGGGCTGAACAAACCTGTATGAAGGCATGCCTAAAGGAGCTCATGACAAGTGACATACACAGTGTGGATAGAGGGATACAGCCAAATTATATAGCTTGTACATATAGAAATACATTTGCAGGTTTTTAGTTACTAGAAAATGCCACTAATTCCCACCTAGCCTTCACTCTAGCTATCATAAATCTTTGGTTTTGTTGGGGCAGAGACAAGTTTTATAAAAAGTGATTGATAGATTCATGCACCATTAGTACATTATAACATGCTTAACATCAGTTGTTTCCTTATTGTTTCACCTGTGCACTTTCATTGTGAAAAATGATGTAAAAACTCACAAGGGAATTTCCTTCGTATCATTTAACATTCTTAAAGGTCGCTCGATCTGTTATAAATCAGTGAAACTAGGCTTTTAATCTTTGCCTTTGCAGTTTACCCCAGCTGAGCCTAGTATAAGCACAAAATCCTGTTTGCATTGCAGATACTACCATAGCAAGGGAGCTTGTTACAGTGTAGTCATCCCTTAGTCCGATTATACTGCTGTCCCACTACAGTGATACTTTTGTAGTGTAGATGGGTTTATAATTGTTTTGTAACAGATGGAAGTCATAGTATCATAAAATACTAGGGCTGGAAGGGACCTCATGAGGTCATCTAGTCCAGCCCAAGTTTTTGTGTGGTTATGGTCATATTGGAAGCTGTAAGTTTCCCCTGAAACGGCTGCAGCTATACTACTGGAGCATAGACATTTGCTACAAGGCCTGTGAGATGAGGAGGAATCCATTGCTGTAATAACCCACCACTTTGAGACGGGGTGACAAGTCTGGTAGAGGAATTCTACTACCATCAACCTAGCTTCATCTACACTTGCAGTTAGGTCGATGGAACTATGTCACATAGGGTGCAAAGTTTTTCACAGCTCTGAGCTACATAGATCAATCTGAATTTTAAGCATAGATCAGGCCATAGCATAGGTGAATCTGAAGTCTTCTATTGGTTTTGAAGAGAATCCGTTTACTGGCTTAGGTATTCTAATCACAAAAACATTCCTCCAAGCACTTTGAGGCTTCATTTTGGTTTTCCTTTTCATTTTGGCACTTTACATTATGATTTAGAATCAGATTTCATTTAAAAATGTATTTGTGGAATCTTTTGTGTGTATTGAATGCAAAAGGGCCTAAGACTTATGGTTAAAAAGGGATCTGTAAGAACAAGGTTTTAATTATTTGAAGAATAAAATCACAATGGTCACATGTAGTTGTCCTGGTGAAATAAACAATGAGGAGGGGTAAACTCTAACCTCTGTGTGTTAACATTTGAGAAAAGTAAGATAAGGTATTTTCCTGGAAATAGAATTGATCTGTTTAAGTAATTGTAACAGACTTAACCTTAGTTGTAGCAGTCTATATCTAAGGGGCAAATTGACCAAAATAGGAAACTCAAACTTATGTATCAGTCTTACTAAGTTATTCGTAAATGTAATGTTTAAAACAGTGATGCTAATTAATTTTCTTGGGAAATTACAGGTAATGAGGGAAAAAGCACATTTGACTATCTGCAGTCACTTATTATCTTGAAAATCATGTTTGTTTCACCTCTGGCTCCTCAGAATAGATTTCCTGGGTACATTACTAGTTCAGGGAATTATACTTCATAAAATTCATAAACATTTTTTGATTCTAGAACCATTAGAGACATCCTACTTGAAAATCAGTAGTACCCAAGGTATTCGGTTTTGAAAACCCACTGCTAATCAGAATTGTGCTTTATTATGTATCTTTGGTCTAGTCGATGAAGCAATTGCATTAAGAATTTGTTACTTTACTGATAACAGTCTAATGTAACTTCTCTCGCTCTCAGTTCCAAGAGGTAGCAAGATTGAAGAACAGATAATAATCGGAACCCCAGGGACTGTCCTAGACTGGTGTTTCAAATTGAGGCTGCTGGATGTGAAGAAAATCTGTGTGTTTGTGCTGGATGAAGCAGATGTAATGATTGACACACAGGGCTTCTTAGATCAGAGTTTCCGTATTCAGAGGTAATACTCTAGTTAGCCATCTGAATGCTGAAGGCAGAGAAAATAGTCGTTTAGTTTTCAAAATTCTGTTTCAACTTGCAAATCAGTTTATATCACTGAGTAATAGTTTTAGCTAAGCCACTCCTAAAAAAACACTATATAAAAGAGTGCCCCATTCAAATGCGTTTGAAGGGAGGAGCAAGGGAGAGGCTTTCTTAAAGCATGACTTAAGGGGCTGGTTCTACCTACCTTGTTTATAAGCTTTTATGGATATGGCTTCAGATTTGGTATTTTCAGAGCATTTGGTCAAAGGAATTTTTTTTTAAAAAAAGGCTGCTCAAGATCCCTTGTTTAAAGTAAGAGTTTAAAATCAGCCTGAAATTCTCTTAAGGTGGAAACGGTGAATTTAATTTGAATGTAAAAGTCCAGGGTGCTGGAAATTTTCCATTTCAGGAACATCTGACTTGGAAATCTTCGTGAGCATTAATTTTATCTACTGTTCTTATAAACTGAGTCTAAAATGAACATGGCTTCATGTGCATTAACGATCCACCCATCCCCTAGCCTGGAGAGCCTGAGCTACAGCCCAAGCCACAGTGTCAAAACAGCACCTACCCCAATATTTTTAGTGTGCTACTGTGAGCCCTGCTAGCACAAGTCTGTGGACCCAGGCTGGGGGTTTGTTGCCAGATGTAGTGTAGACATACCCTAAAAGCCTGTTTAACATTACAACAGGATGCTTATGATCTGTTCTGTTGGTGGATTTCTGTTTTTTCTATGTAACTGCATGGAAATATCCCACTCTAATAAACCACTTGTCACCATAAACAATCACTGGAATGGATAGAAGAAATTTGTAATCATGAGGAAAGGAGTGTTGGTGTAGGAATGTGAAGGTAATGTGGCTTGAGGCTGTTTTCTGATAAAAACACAACACAATTTACTAGCCTTTCTTTTGTAGAGCATTACCACAGGATTGTCAGATGCTCCTCTTCTCAGCAACCTTTGAGGACGCCGTGTTGCAGTTTGCTAAGCAGATCATCCCTGACCCCAACATCATTAAACTCCGCAGAGAGGAGATGACCTTGACCAATATCAGGCAGTACTACTTCTTGTGTGAGAATAAGGAAGATAAATACAAGGCCCTGTGCAATATCTATGGGAGCATCACTGTTGGCCAGGCTATCATCTTCTGTCAGGTAAAGCTTCCCTGTTCCTCACGCAGCAAAAGCCAGATGACTGTTTTCGTAGAAATTGGAATAAAAAATGACCTGTCTTTCAATGCTGATGGCAACAGTGTAAGGAGTCCAATTATGGAAATGCAAGGGTTTGTTTTTTTTCCAGTGGAAGATGGGATGTAATTTGAGGTATATTGCTCAACATGTAGTCTTCTACATCACTCACATCTTCCTCCAGACTCCTACAACTCTGCTTATTGTCACTCCTCTTACCTTTAAGGAACATCTATATTGCAGCGGGAGGGGTAATCCCCATCTTGGGTAGAGAGAATGAGCTGTCTTTGATCAAGCAAGTCCACTAAAAATAGTGCCATAGTAGCTCAAGCTAGATACCCAGGTACCATCTCGTCTGAGATCTTGGGAGCATGCTCAGGCAGCTAGCCCAAGCCATCACCTGTGCTGCCCAGGCCATGTTGAGCTAGTGTGTCTAAAAAGAGCAGTCAAAGCTTGCCCATTGCTGTCTGCCTGAGCAGTGATTTACATCGCCCAGCTGTGGAGTAGATGTACCTTGATGCTCTTCTACGTTCTGTACTTACTTTAAAAGATTATCAGAGGTCCCACTTGTATCTTTGTTGGGTTTGTCTAGATCAGTTTCATTGCACACTCTCGTGTGCTGTGGACTCTTGGGTACCATATATCTCACTCTTGAGTTTCTGGGATTTGCAGTGCCCAAAGACCCCATTGTGTGCCACAACATGAAACAGTTCAGTGGAGAGGTGTTGGGCATGGGCTCTTCACAGAAGGTAGCTGGGCTCTTGACCACAAAGCCCAAAACTACCACAGGCTTGCTTGGTGACTGCCCTGGATCCAAGCTTTATAGAACATTTATTCAGTTTCACTACTGACTGTAGTCATCTTTCAAAACTAGTGTTATTTTTACAACTCTCTCAGCACTAGATGCAGTTTATTACCCCTTGCTCAAACACATTTACAATTAAGCCACACTGTATAGCTATTTTTATTGATACCTTGCTATTCATTCTGAGCATACATATCATGCTAGTTCTGTCTTCACTAAACAGCAAGCCATTACCATTCCTTTGCATTCATCTAAAACTTTTCTGGAGCTATCCTGACTGTTTGCCTGTTTGATCTATGGACATGATCTGTAGCGTTCACTAATTCTTTGTTTTCTAGCTGGCTTCAGCGTAATCACTTTTTCTCTCTTTAGAAACAGAAGTGGCCTTGGAACAAAATCTTTTGACATCTCCTATACTCAGCATTTGTGGGGCCTGAGTGAGCTCCCAGAAAAATTGGGTGTATGGTACTGAAGATTTGGGGTGTAAGCTTGCAGGTTTCTCCTTTGAAGAGCCAGTCAGACACCCCTCTGAAAATGCCATGAAAAGAGGAACAAAGAATTTTAGGGAATACATAACTATGATGGGTGCAAGAGATAGGAAGGGGAGGGAGTGGGTCTCCATCCAAGGAGATTTTCTCACATGCTTGCTTCCTGCATTTGTTTTAGACTCGGAGGAATGCAAAATGGTTATCGCTGGAATTAACTCAAGACGGGCATGAAGTGTCTGTCTTGAGTGGGGAGCTGACAGTTGAGCAGCGGGCGGCTGTAATCCAAAGGTTTCGTGATGGAAAGGAGAAGGTCCTTATCACTACTAATGTCTGTGCTAGAGGTATTGTCTTTAGCTAATCATTTGTTCTTCAAAGTACAGTATTGAGACCTTTTTTTTTCCAGATAGGACACACATGGCATATTATTGTTCCTGCCTACACAACTCTGTTGTCCTTCTCACCTCCACCTCACACACCAGAAATCCATTGTGAACTGCATCAGATGATGATAGCTCCTTGGAATCTTTCACATATATGAAATAAGCTTTTCTGCTACACTGATGTCATTGTTGGATTTCAGTGATTAATTTGGGGGTTGGAGGCTAGGATTTCTAGGTATAAATTCAACGAGTGTTTGTCGGAGCAAATGCTGGTTGCTGTAGTTTGCAGAAATAACACCAGACTGATTTCTTACCTCCAACCAGATCAAATTAAGAACTGTACTTTAGTGTATAACCCCTTTGTGTATAGCTCAGTGTCTGGCTTCTCAGAATGGTGTTGCTTGTAGTGACTTTGAAGCCTCGTCTATGCTAGCAAATGCATTATAGCCATAATGCACAGCTGGTACCACACAGTGGTATAAACACCTGAGTTTTGTTTACACTACAGCTTCCACCATTGGTGAATTACAGCTGTGAAATTGCTAGTGTAGACTTAGCCAAAATTTGTGTTTGCAATTGCTACGTCTGAAAAGTCAGTCACAAGAAATGCAGTATTCCAAGGTAAAGGCAGATTTTCTTCTGTAAATCGATCCTTTGGGTAGAGATTTTCATCCACAAAAAACCCATTGAGATAGTGTTGTGTGTAAAAATATACAATATACACATGTTAAACGAAAAGCCCTTATTAGAATGCTGTTAGAAAAAATAAATATTTGAAAGTCAGGGAGTTCAAAGTTAAATTCTTGACTGTTCCCATACTCCACCACACTGTGTACATTCCTCATAGCAAAACAGAGAAATCTAAACAAAAAACATAGAGTAGCTGAACATTTTAAAATGATCAATGAAAAAATAATGCAACATGTATGCTTGTCAGCTGCCTGTCCTCTCACTGGAGTGGTAAGGGTCAGCAGGGTCTTTAAACAGCGTCTATGGAGTGCCTGGGGTCAAGGGTGGTTATTTAGCTTTAGCTTTTATGTGAGTGTCAGGATTGCAAACATTCATAAAAACTTGATTGATTATAGTGGTTCTTGTCTGTATAGAGAAGTTGCCAAGTTAAATTGCCCTTTCTGGCCTGTAATGGGATGGTGAATAAGGTGGAGTGTGTGTTTGAATTCAAGGTAGAGGGAAAATTTCATGGTTTTAAGTAAAACTCATTTATTCTTATCTGAATATTGGTGAAATCTTAGGAGAATTTTCAGAAGCCTTCTTGATCCATTGCTGGTTTTGAGTGCGTAACAGCTGATTCTTGCAGTGATCTGATTGTGTGTCCCTGGTGCTTTCTCTGGCTTCATTTTCATGATAGTACTCACTAATTCCACTTGCAGGGTTAATTGGAAGTCTTTACCTTTGGTTGCTCTATTTCCAGCATTGTTGTATCATTACATAGTCAGTTTTGTTCTTTGTCACATCATCAGATGATCTCCATGTGTAAAAACATGGAACATGTTGTGTGTAGATGGCATTTATAATGACAGGTAATAAGAGCAGCAGAATTCAGTTAAATGCCTTCCTCTCTAATTTTGCAAAGCCAGATCCTTGTTTCCCTTTGTTTCTTTTTGAGAGCTTACACCTCCAACTTTCACATTCAGATCTCCACTTATAATGGTGATATCTTTGCTTGGTATTTTAATGTTTGGAGAACTCACTCGTTACATTGTCATCAGCTGCTGTTGATGGCTAGGCTCAAAGAAGAATTGTAGAAATTCTGTCACTGATGGGGTTATATCCAAAGACACACTTTGATATCTCCTTAGATGAGGAAAAATGGAGTCATTTATTTTATTTTCTCAGATCCTCAATAGTAAGTACACTGTGCATTCCTGTATTGTCATGAAATAACCCTTATCAATCCACTGCAGTTCTGAGGCTGCAAATTTAGCTATCTTACTTTGGGACTCTGATGGAAGAAATGGCATCAAAGGGTAGAAGAGATAAATCAGGGACTTAACCAACGGCAGCCACAAACCAGAGGGAAAGCATCAGAAAAAAACCCTCTGAACTTTCATGACAGAACAAAGGTAAAGTGCTAATAAATGTGTGTTTCTGGATGGTGAGACTCTCAGATCAGAAGGCACAACACACTATATTGGGTAGGAGTTTCCAGCCATTAAGAGAACTAGTTACAGTTATGATGTTGCTGTACCAAATCCTTCAGGAAGTATGGTGCCTGGACTGCAGTTCACACTGAGGAACATGAGCTGAACCTTCATAAACAAATTATCAGAATAGGAGGGTAGAATTTGAGGTGTGTTTGTGGAGGGATGTGACAAAAGAACTGGGAAGAAGTGAGATGTGTATGGTTTTAACAAGGAAGATTAATTCTGGGGTGGACAAACCCAGGTGTGGAAGGCAATAGAGCAAGGTGTAGCTGCTCTGGTATTGTAGTAGAGACTCTGTGTAGAGAGTTGTATGCCCATTAGTATTTTGAGTATGGGGTGATATAATGGGATTCAGTGGTTCATATTAAGGAATGTGGAAATACAATGTGGTGCAAGGAAATCAGAGGCACAGAGAGAGAGAGGTTGGGTATATGAGTGGCGGACAGAACTAATTGCTATGGAAATCTAGATCTGAATAGCCTGGTAAACCAGACTTTAAAACTACAATATTCAACTGTGGTTTTCTTTGTTAAGAAATACGTTTTTAGCTATTTTAACTTTCATTTGGGATTTCCTTGGTGGTTCTCAATTTTGATGAACTAGACGATTGTAAGTGTCTAAAATATCACTTACAATGTTTGTTTTTATGAGGTTCAAATACTCATCTAGTCCTTGTGGGGCATAACTTTCTCTGAAGACCCTCTAAACTTATAAACTTCACTGCATAGTTTTGTTGCATTAAAAATTGAATGAATTTTCCTATGCCTGAACAGCTTCATCCCTCTTAGGACTTACACATCTTGCCAAATTCATCAGCTTAGTTTTAAAGATACTTGAAACAAGCAAAGTTTTGTACTTCCGCTGAGATTTTGCATAGCTCCCAGAGGTGTTAATTTTCAGATACAACTCAAATTATGCATCTCATTAGGGGAAGGAAAAAACTTATTTGAACATTGAAGACAAAGCCTACGGGGGGAAAAAAACCCCAGACCTGCTGTTTCTAGACTGATTGGTGAAATATACATCTTTAAAGTTAGATTGTTTAAAAAATTAAAAGCCCACTTGTTTGTCTCATATCCCCAAAATGTCAGATTAACTCAGATGTTAAAAAAAAAAATCTGCAACACAGACAGTTTTAATAAAAGTTGCAGAGTGGGGAGTTGCAATATGGGGCTTATAATGGGAACTGTCCTACAGCTTTAATTATGGAGTCACCAAAGAAAGCATCACTAAGCTGACAGACTGACACTAAGAGTAGTATATGGAAATATCTGGTCCCACAGCAAGCAGATCACCATGTCCCAGCCACATGTGTAGAGCATCTCTTTTCCATAATGGTAGCCTTGTCTGTGCAGTCTGTGTTGATTCTGATAGATGAAGTGGAAAAGCCTCAATTGGCACTTTGTGTTGCATCACCTTCCAGTGCAGACCAAGCTGGTTACTTCCACTCTGTGATGTCCACTTATTAAGAAAATCAGGTTTCCTTCCTGAATATAGTTTGTTAAATTGTTTTCTTGATCCCTAAACATACATGAGTATTGGCCAGTATTCTTTTTTTTTTAAATCCGTGTCTACCCTTTCCCTCCAAAAAAATCTCCCACTGTAGCTACTTCTCATTCAGTTGCCTGGTGATGATAACGCTGTAAGATCTAGTATGAACAAGATGCTTTTGGCTCGTCACTAGCTTGTTTAGACCTGCTCCGAATGGGTTTAGCAACGCTGGTTAAAAAGCCGGTAGGCACTGTAAGGAGTTGGCTATCCACAGTGAAGTTGAATCAGTGGTTGCAATAGTGCGAAATTTTAGACAAAGATTAATGTAGATGTAACCTGAGGAACCATGTCTTCTCAAATACTGAAGGCTCCACATTCTGAAGGTTACCGATTCGTTTAACCCCATTTCTCAAGGTAATGTCTTTAGAATTTTCAGAACACGTATGAAATGAGCCTGTTAATGGGTAGCCTCCTCCCAGCTGAATGTCCCAAGCCTATAGTAATGGGTATTCGTCTCTGTTCTCAATGGCCAGGAAGTGTTGAGTTAGACTACATTGGGAAGAACTGAAACGAGACACACTGATGGTATTGTTAAAGGATTTTAATAGCCATGTCCTGCTTTACGTGCAGTAGCAGGTACCTTTGGAGTTCATCAGTGAGTTCTCTCTCATCCTTTCTTAGGTATTGATGTGAAACAGGTCACTATTGTTGTGAATTTCAGCCTCCCAACAAACCAGTTGCAGAATCCAGATTTTGAGACCTACCTACACCGCATAGGACGAACAGGTCGTTTTGGGAAAAAGGGCCTAGCCTTCAACATGGTGGAAAGACACAACTTACCCGTAATACACTGCATTGAAGAGCACTTCAGTGAGTAGTTTCCCCATCAACGCTGAATTGCATGGGTACAGCATGTGGAAGTTGGCCATGATAGCAAAGTACAAATCACTGACACCACAGTGAACCATGTATAGTATTGCACAGATTGCAATTTTGGTAAAAGTTTTGCTTTTTTAGTTTATTTGATATTTTTATACTGGTTCTGGGCCATTTCAGTCAAACGTATTTTGTGGGACAGGAAGTAAGAAAATAGTCCAGGTCATCCCTGCCTTGCAAAAGGCATTGTTTCCAGGAACTGCATGTGTGTCCAAGTCTAGCCATCTGTGAGTTAACAAAATGAGCCTTGCTGATGATTTCTGTGGTGTTAAAAGCTGAGTGGAATTACTGCAGGATAATCTGACTTTTCTTCTTTTTAGCAGCTTTAATGCCATAAACCTGAGTGTAACTTTGAGGCTGACAAAGCAGTCAATTATTTGACAAGAATAATGCATACCATGTGGAATCTTTTTATTTCCTTAGTGTTTCTAAACATTGCCTAATCTCCACAACATCTCATCAGAGTAGGGAGGTGAGGTAAGATAACAAGGGATGTGGTTATATCTAGAAATCGAACGCTAGCTGCCCTTTTAAATTTGAGACACTCCCAGTGCGCATCATGCTTGTATAAGTAGCCTCATGTTGGCAGCTGCCTTAATCCCGTTTACATTGTGCTTCTCAAAGTTTATTTGACTATCACTTGAAGCACTTGGACTGGAAATCCTATACTGAACACTTGGCTGTTTCTGTCCTAGAACACCAGAATTGGCCTGTTACTAATTCTAATGATTGCAGCAATACCTTAATGCTGTAGATGGTGGTGACTGATGCCCCCACCCTAAAGGAATGATCGCCACAGGCAGCTCTGCTTTGACTGCCAGTAATTCCAATAGTTCCGGTGATGTTTGCATCATTGTTATTGACTTGGTTATTTACATACACATGCATATATCTAGTACAGAAGAATGTATAATTGGAACAGACTCTGATGTGATTGGAGATAGGCTAATCAAATTATAGCTTGAGTATCAGTGCCTCAGAGAAATATATTAACAGGGTCTCCATTTTATTGCATGAGTTGAGTTAAAATAAGCAGAGCAAAACCCAAACACATGTTAAGGTTGACTTCCTTAGTAGTCATAGCAACCAGGAAGCATGCCCTAAGTGACCTGATTGCTGCACTGTGAACACCAGCTTCACAACCATGACCCAGCTGGCACAATCTGGTCAGTGGTGGTTGTTAGAACTAGGCAGCCATATTGTTTCAGGGGCACTGTTAAGTGGGTTGTACAGGAATTATTACAAATAGCAAACTTGAATGTCTAAATTTTGATATTAAGTAATGTAGAATATTTAATAGACACCACCTCCTATATGGTGCCATGTTTGTCTCGCTATAAAATTGTTATGACTTTTTGGAAATATCCTGCAAGTCCTAAGTATCTATCTAAATCTGCCACTTCCTCCAAAACAGCTTAAAAATATAACCAGTTCCTGTGGTGCCAGTTCTATGAGTGGCCCTATTGAATTTTGACTGTAAGTGCTGTTGGCAGTTTGGAATGTAACTCGTTACTTAGTCTCTTTTATTTCTTAGAGACAAAGATTAAGCAGTTGGACCCAGATGACATGGACGAGATTGAGAAGATTGAATATTAAGTACACCATGGATATTAAGGAACAATGAAAGATTTTTCTCTAACCTTAGACTCCAATTTTTTTTCTGTTTAAAAAATTGAAACAGTTTGTGAAAAATATTGCCATGTTTAAAAATGGTTAGAGCTTGCCAGAAGATGTATGTTTATCATAATAAATTTTAGGTAAAGGGAAAAAAAACCTTATTCTTATGACCTCAAAATGGCTCTCATTTCCCCCTTCTCATGGACTCTTGTGTTTTTTGTCTAATACTCAGTTACCAAGATATTGATGGGTTTGAGTTAAAAAAAAAAAGAAAAAAAAACCTAAAGAAAACACAGGAGGGTATTCTCTCACCTGACTCAGTTTCCCTTTTCCACACTATTCCCAAGTATGTCTCCATCAAAAGTGGTGACTTATTGAAGCAACTTGTTCAAAGATGGATTAAATTACCACCACGAAACTGACATCTATATGAAAATTGACACCAATAAGTAATGTATCTAGCCAAAGGATGGCAGTGGTTGCTTTCATGGTCATGGATGACGCAATACTGGCTTTCCTCCATAGGAATCATAAAGGAATAACATTTAAAGTTTTAACCGTCAGCTCCTCTCCTCTGTTCTCCTATATGGTATGTCAAGAATTAAAATATTACAAGTGCTTGTTCACTTCGTTTCCACTAGATGGCAGCATTATTTCATAAACATAACCTGTCCTAAAGGGGTAGCCTGTCCTGTTGATCTGAGCATAGCAGGTTTTGGATCCAATTTGTGGAATTAAGTTTTCTTTTATTTCAGAAATGCTGTTTTGGGTCTGAAGTTAAAATCTTTTTAGCTGATCAAGATTACCTCAGGAGAGAGAGAAGTCGACCTTTCCTGAGCCACAAAAAGTCTCTCTATTCTGGACAGGGGGTCAGCTTTTCAACTTTTTGAATGTTTCCCTTAAATCAAAGACATTTGAACCAAACAGGAGGTTTTTAGAATTATTCTATCACCTATGTTACTGAAATACTTATCCACTGCTTTATGTGTTCTGCTCCTTGTTAAATAAACTGACAGTGGAAAGTAAAACAAATAAGGAGTCCTGAGGAACTTTTAAAGACTAACAAATTTGTTTATCGCATGAGCTTTTGTGGGAGCAAATCCTCTAAGAAAGAGAGAATGGAATTGAGGAACTGGTTATTAGAACCAGACATAATTGCTGTGTATGGAGAGCTTGCACAGTTCTATCAATGCATCTGAATCTTGACCTACTGCACCTATTTTTCTGTGTGTTTCTAATAGGCCCATCACCATTAACATGTGGCCTAAACTGTTGGCAAAAGATGCAAGCTCTGTTCTGCTGTGGTCTGGCTGCTAGTGCTATTAATCCTGTTTCTGGGAGAACTTTGGCAATTATTTCCAAGAGAGGTCACCTGCCCATTCTTCTCTGCTGCAGAGGGAGGCTGTGGTGAAAAAGAGCAATGCCTGAAACTCAGGGCTCACTTGAATAAGGAGTTTACGGTCACAGATCCTCTGCTAAAAATGGCCCATCCCTGATTCCAGAGCTTGTGTGTTTGCCATCCATAGCAACCCTGTGGAGCATAGCTGGCATGGAAGAAACTGCTTGTGAACTATCAGAACCTTGCATTGAATTTGGAATCTAATAGGGAACTATACAGAGAACATAGAGCTGTGGTCTCTCATTTGTTAGTCTTTAGAAGCGTCACAGGACTCCTTGTTTGTTTTGGTGAACTACACTAACATGGCTACCCCTCTGGAACTTCTCTTGAGTCTGTTGACTAAGAGAGGGTCTTCAGTACAGCACACCAGTTAGCTTCTGAAAGACTGGTGCTTTCATTCTCAGGCAAAGTGTATTGCTATCATCCTTTCTGGAGATGAGAAATGTGTGTCTTGTAGTGGCTAGGCCCCTGTTGAACAGGAAATAGTGCAATAATAGACAAGAGGAGGAGTTCTTTGCCAATGTAACAATGTGTGTAGGATTTCTGATGGGTGTACTTAGGGGCTAACATTGGTAGTGTTCTACTGGGCACTCAATTCAGTCCCCTGCTGTTTCAGGCAACCCCATCATATAATCCACTTCATAAACTTATTAAATGCCATCTTAAAACTAGATAGGTTTTTCACACCCCGTGCCCCCTCCCTGCCCTAATTGGGAGGCCATTCCAAAACCTCCCTCCAAAAACCTCCTGCTTTCCAGCCTGAATTTATTCATGGCCAGTTCATGTCCATTTGCTTTTGTGCCAACATTATCCTTGAGTTTCAATAGCTCTTCTCCATCCTTGGTGCTCACCCCACTGCAGTAGTTTATAGAGAACAACCAGATCCCCTCTCAGCCTTTGGCTTTTTTTTTTTTTTTGGCTAAAAGACTCCAAGACAGTGATATAAGGGCAGACACCTTTCAGTAGGAGAGTGAAGTCCATGTCCCAGCCAGCCTCCCTTTCTCATCGTCTCCACCTTTCCTCTACTTGTTCTGAGCCAGCTGCTTTTCATCTTTGGCACTGAACCTGATCTAGCACCTGCTAAAGGAATGAAGAGCTAAGCACCATTGGTGTCACTGACATTGGAGAATCTGCGAAGCTAAAGGCCTATCTCAGAGCTAGGTTTGAACTTTGTGGCCCTTCACACATGAGAGCAATAGGGTGAGGAACACAACTGTCCATTGAATTATGGATTATGTTTGAGATGAACCAATAAAGCCAGCTGTGTGTGCTACATTCTTTGCTCTTAAGGCAGCATTCTGTGAATCGGTGTTGAAAGTAGCTGCGAGATCTAGCAGTTCAAGCATGGATATTTCTCTCTCTCCAGTGCTACTGCCAAAGCTTATTGTGCTATGTCGCCAACTAGGTCTTACTTGTGAGAAGTCTAGGATGCTGGCTGAGGTCAGGTGTTGTGGTACTTGATTGTTGCTACCTTTTCTGACAGTGCTAGTGAATGGCTGGGTAGAGGTGGACTGTAGTGAGTGAGGTAACTGAAGAGTCCTGCTCTACTGGAGATTAAAATGCGTTAAGGTGGTTGGAAGTTTGCCCTTTTAAAGAGAGTCTGGATCTCAGTATGTTCTTCACTGCTTTTCACCAGCCAGGAGGCAAAGGGGGCTGTCTCACATGCGTGGTCCTGGTGTCTCAGAAATTTTATGGCCTCACTTTGTGAGATGGCGTCAAATTCTGCCAAATTAGCTGAAACAGCCTGCCCCACGCTGTCTTGACCTCTTAGTGGCCGGTATTGAGTTTGTGCTTTTAATAGTGTTGATTGCCTGGATCCCTGGGCAGTGCATAAAGTCAAAGGAGAGATGCCTATGAGCACCTTCTTATTGCTCTGCCTCTGGGCATGGTAGGAATGTGGCGTATTTTGTCATTTTTTTCAGTGCTGTAGGAAGTTGATTCTTTGCACTGCAGGTACTCCGGGATGGGAAGAGGTGAAGGTAGTGTGGACTGACTAGTTCACTCTTTGCAGAGTTAGTACCCTGATTGACATTCTGGGGACTTCAGCAAATAAGGTTCTTGCATACACTGCTATTGTTAATGCTGATCAATTTCAAAGCAGGTCTTGGCTTCATAGAACGGAGTGCAAATCCTTTGTGTACTTCCTCTTCCTTCATGTTGTATTAGTAGCCTGCAGGCACACACTCTCCTAAAGGACTGTTGAAGTCATCTAGCTAAGTCTTAGTAATAGCACTGAAGTCGAGGGCTGTGTCCAATGTTAGGCAGACCAATGACTGTGTGACAAGTGCCAGCAGTGCTGATGAACAGGCGCTCATCACAGAGCAGGTCTGCAGCAAGCAGCCGGAACTAGACTTCTGGAGTCTCTGGTGAATGCTTCTTTGAACAGCCTCCATGCAAAAGTTTATGGAGGAAAAGGAGAGGGCGTAGGGAGGAGACAATTGAATATGTATCCCATAGCAGTTGGGATCATTTACATCAGTGCCTTGTTATTGTTTTTGGGTTGCCTGGAAATGTTGGTGTTCGCATGTCTATCTTCTACTTTCAGGAATTTGCTGAAGCTAAATTAGTAGCTAAATTTCCTATGGAACATATCAATCTAGCATACACCTTCTTTAGAGAAATATGGATGTTAGCCTTTCTGATCGTTTTTAAATAGAGGTATCCCTACAGGAGGTTTAAAAAAGGAAATGCACGCTAACTTTGGTTCCAGCCCATCTGACGTATTTCATCCCTTCACTATCTTCAGAAAAAATCTGTAATGAAGTAGAATTATAAATAATTACCAGGGAATTGTGCTGCTGCTACCCTGCTGCCAAATAGTTCCTTAAAATTTGTAATTTATTATTTTACTTTCAGGCTGAAGTATTTTTATTAGGTCAAAGTGTTGACAGTGTTGTCATTTGCTGGATCTGCCAACACCCCCTACTTTGGGCTTTTTTTCTGCCTTTCAAAGTCTGACCTGTACAGGCAGACAACTAGATTGGAGATGTCTGGCACAGTATCAAGATGGAATGAATCTTGGGAGATTTATGTTCCTGTTTCCAAATCCTGGGGAAGCTCTGCATTTACTGAGCTCACTAAAACAACTGTGTGAATGAAACTGGCGCTGCACCACTTTGCTCAGATCCCCAAAGAATAGGCTGCAATTTTCATGTCTCCATCACTTACAGGAAGAAGGTCCACTTATTTTATCTTTCAGCCCATAGCTTTAAATAAAAAGGAAGCTAATCAGCAGAAGAACTGAGTCTTTGACCCACATCAAATAGGATTTTGTGTTTACTGCCCAAATTTGGCATAAAGTGTTAATTTGAAAATTATATTTATGGAGTGCTTATAACAGAACCCTTCTTAAGTCCCAATTGCTAATTGCAGGTTCTCACTAGAACTCATTACCTTATTGCTTGGTGGAGCAGGAACATATAATTTGCAAGTTACTGCTGCTTACACATAGTAATGTGAAAAGAAGGGAAGTGGAGAAATAAGTCTATCCTTCCCTGTTGTAGGTATTTCATATAAGAAGATGGCTGTTAAACAGTTGTAACCTCCAAGATAAACATGCTGGGGTGTCACACTTTTTAAATGGAGAATTCTTATGGCAAATCTAACAATGGTGGTAATTTCTTTGCTCCTCACAGTAATATGAGTGCCTCTGCCTATTTGAAAATAAATAATAATCCTTTCTTTCCAGTCTATAGAGGAATTGCTTGATTAGTGAACAGGCTGCTTGTTAGCATCTCAAACTGGTGTGAAAGGCAATAAGCTGTGTGTGCCTGGACTGAGCTTTTTCATTCTGTTTCCCTCACTGCTTACAGACTCCAAAGTCTCTGTCCTAGAGGAAGATTCTCAAGTTGCTAAAGCAAATCCAATGAAGAGTTTTGATTAGTGGGACAGAGGCTTTGAGGTGGAACAGTGCAGAGGGGGCTGTGTTCACCTGTGTGGCCAAACATGGATCGTGGCCTTTCGTGGGTCAAGCAGCTTTATTCATAGGCAGGAGCTGCAATAGTCAAGTCTGGAAGTCATGGGTATCTGGATCTCTCCAGCCAGGTCCGTCTGAGAAGTTGGGGTATAATCTTGTGGCTGCAAATGGAAGTTAGGTGCCTGTCCCCATGTCTACTTGGACGTCAGTAATATAGACTCTGGTAGTTGGGGAGTGGTGGTGTGGAAGAGGCAAGTTCTTCTACATACCAATTCCTATCAGCTTCCCTTCATTAGGCAACTGCTTTCAGCCAAGCTCTGATTGCAAGAGGATGGAGCTGTGTCTGCCGTTGGCCTCAAGGAGTGGTAGGGCAAAAAAACTGGCAAAAAATTTAGAAAATCTGCCCTATGAGGAAAGATTAAGAAAAATGGCCATGTTTAGTCTTGAGAGAAGTTAACTGAGCAGTCTACAAATAGTTTAAAGGCTGTTCTGAAAATGGAGATCCATTGTTCTTCATTTCCACTGCCAAAGGATATGAAATAATGAGCTTGATGTGCAGTAAGGAAGATTCAGGTTAGATGTTGGGAAAATTTTCTCGGCTATTAGCATCAGTAAGAGTTGGACCAGGCTTCCAGGTGTGGGTGTGGGATCCTCACCGCTCCAATATTTTAAGAACATGTTAGACAATCACTTATTGGATGGTCTGGTGTTAGTTCGTTCTCCCATAGCCAGAGTTGGGATGGGGTTGAACTCTGACCGCTTAAAATCTTTCCATTCCCTGCTCTGGGCTTTCTCCAAGAGAGGCTGTAGGTACAGTAGGCATCCCCTTTGTCAGCTGATCTGGTTCCTGGCTACTGGAACCCAGTAGTTCCTTGACCCTGGTAAAGCACAGTTGTCTTTGTTGCAGAATGTACCAAAGCATATTCCCTAGTGGTGCACATCAGTGAGGTTTGGGCATGTAGGTATCCATGCTGCTGCCCGCTGAGGAAGCCATGGATGGACCACACACTGAAATGTTGTAGGTGACAGTGATTGAGCCAGCCAACCTGCTTGGAAAAGGGGGAAATTGCAAAATATCCTTTTTTGGTTGAAAATTTTCAGGTTTCTGACCAGTTCTCCTTTCCAGAGCTGATATTCCTGGACTGTAGCTGGGCCTAGGTCACAGCTTCAGAAGAGGTGGAGAAAGCTATGCGCTGAGGACAGGGACCTGTCCGACATGGCTCAGGGACCTCCTTGAAGATGTGCTTCTAGCCATTGGTTATCCACAGTTCAGAGTGACAGCAGCGAGGCGCTTGAACTCTCTTTTGGTCCCAGAATTAAAGCAGGGCTTGGTGGGGGCGGGAGTGTTGTGCTGTGCTGAAAAGAGATTTTGGCAGCGGTTCCCAGAGCTGATGTGGACAGACCTGAGGGTGTGAATGCTGCTGGGATGGCTAAACGGCATAGGCACTTAGACTCTGGCAGGCCCAGAGAAGTGATGTTTGGTCCGGTGGGTCATAGCCAAAGGTAAATAGTCAGATGGTGTCCGCTGCCTTCCTTGCTACAGCTGTGAACAGGCTCAGGGCCAGTAACCCCTGTTTCAGGAAAGGCCATGTTCCAGGCACAGTCCGAAGCCAGCTTCCAGCACTTTGTCTTTGATTGCGAGGGGCAGGGCTGCGTCTGTCCTATCTTCACTAGTGGCATCCTCCACAGTGACTACCCAAGGCCAGCATGTTGTGGCACCCCAGTTCTGCTCTTTGCCTCTCTCAGCGCAGGAATAATCCTGCCTGTCGCCCCATTCTCCCTATGTCGCGGCACTAGCCCACGTCATATGTAGCTAATCAGTAGGAGGGCGGGGAGGCTGGGATGACAAACAGTGTTTTTCATTTTGATATAGGGCAGAACATTGGAAACAGCTGTGGGGCCGCGCTGTGAGCACCAGCACTGTTCTCTGAACAAGGCATGGGGCTCTGACGTATCACTGCGCTCCTCTTGACAGAGCCCAGTGCTTTGGACAGCCTAATCCAAATGGCCTGGAGTTCCTCATGGCTAAGCTGGAAGGGTAAATTGTTCCACTCCTTGATCCGTCCAGGAACAGTTGTATTGACTGTCTTTGCAAGAATTCCACTGAAAATTGGCACTAAATGGATCCAGATGCAGTGCTTAAAGAAAAAAGAAAAGCTAATAAAATGAGGTGCCTCTAGTTCAGTGTGGAGTGAAACCTATTTAAAGCACAGCCACCCCTAACCAGCCATGGCAGGCTGGCTCCTTCATGTCAGAGCAGCTGTCTGTTTGCCAACCACCCTTGCTGAACACTCACTATCATTTATTTCCATGGTAACAAACGTATCCTTTCAGCCTGCGCCTCGTCTCTTGCTGCAGAAATGAGGGTGGAGGTATTTATCTGACCTTGCTGCGTATCAGGTCTGAGTACCTGATTATTAAAGTATTTTATCCTCTTCAGATCTCTGACCTAGGGAAGGTAGGGGATAGATGAAGTGACTTTTCCAGGCTGATGGGGCTGTGAGTTAAGTGGCTGCTTGTGGCTTGCGCTATTCACTGGAAATCACAGCCCCACTGTGAGGTGGGTATATGTAACCCTCCTGTGGGAGGTAGGGAAATTGAGGTCAAGAGGCAGGAAGGGGCTGGAGCGGGGAGCTGGTGCCAGAATCAGGAATAAAACCAAGGGCCCCTGAGTGCCTGACCCTGGATTTGCCACTCGGCTTCTTTTCCCCATGTCTGTAATATCACTTAATCTAAATCCAAGGCACCAAGAAGCTGCAAAGAAAGCTGGAACCCTGCCCTCCGTGGCACCCTGTCTGCAGCATGGTCTTCTGTCAGTTTTCCCAGCCTAGCCCCACTGGGGTCCTGTTGGATGTAGACAAATGTGCCAGGGGGTAGTGCAACTAGTGTTGGGAACTGGGGAGTAAGCTGGGTCCCAGCCCTCGCTTGTCTACCTGCTTTGTGCTAGGGCCGTGCCCGCTTTCCTAGTACGCCCAGCTGTAGAGAGAGCTGGTTGCAGCAGCTCCCAGCAACTGCTGCTTCCTCCCTGCCTGCATTTGTCAGAGCCCCTTGCAAACTGTCACACAGGGGGCTGGATGTGAGACTGTGACTAGCGGGAGGAGCGTGCTGGAGCTGGGCTGGAGGGAGGCACGTGCAAGCGGAAGCTCTGCAGAAGAAGCTTTGCTAGCTGAGGATCAGCCCCCTTGATCCATGTAACCTCCATGATGTAATTGGCATTTGATATATATTGCAAACAGATCTCATACTCCTTCGTAGAGCCGATAGGAAACACTGCAGGGCCTGCAAGAGGGACCGAAAGTGTGGCTGCACTAGTGGAAATCAACAGGCAATGTGGGCTGGGGCATCGAGTGCTGGGTTAGGCTCCGGGGTCAGCCCTGTTCTGGTCCCAGCTGTGCTGCCGGTCTACTAGGTGACCTAGACTAAGTTACTGCCCCTGTCTGCATCTGTGCCTGTCGTTTGAGATACCGTGGAAAGGGTTCGGGGCAGAGGCTGTATCTCACTGTCTCTCCCGTGTCCAGCATGCTGGGGCCGTGCAGAGACCCTGAAAGGAGGGCTGTGGAGTCATTCCAGATGAGTACTAGCAATATCGCTGCAGCCAGAATTTGGCCGTGGGTCTATAGCAGTGATGTTGCTGCTCATCGCAGGAAACTGCTCTCTGACTTATTCCCTTGCCCAATAGCAGCTGTGCTCAGGGGTAATGGCTACAGCAGCTGGTCCATTCAAATCATTTAGACTTGGCCAGTCCAGCCAGGCAGCGAATGAGTGCCCAGAATGATAACCTGGTGCTGGAGTTTGGCGAAACTGCTGAGCCAGGAGACCTTATCAATCAGAAATCCTTGGTGGCTTTAATAAACCTGCCAAGCCATAAAAAAATCCCCACTTAACCCACACAGTGGGGGTATGAACAATTGTACTAGCTGATGGCAATCCAGCCCCTGGTGCAGTTAGAAGATGCCGCCGACCTGCAGCGAACTTGGAGGTGCCCGTGGCAGTTTAATTGATTGCATTCTGGAAACCCAACAGGAGCCTTTCTGGAGTCTGCAGAGAGCAATGGAGGCTCAGTGCAGCTCCGCTCATGCAGGCAGGAGGATGGACATGGAAGCGAAGCTGACGTCTTTTGCACTGGCTTCTCTTTTCCTTGGGAGCGATGTACAGTGCCGCGGGGTGAACCAAGAGCAAGGTCAACTTAAACTGACCCGGTCACTCCATTTCCTAACAGTGCAAGCTGCAGATCTATGGGATAACCTTCCCCAAAGGAGCCCTGGATGCGCCATTGCTCGAGACACAACACTCGATAGGACGATAGTCGGACCAGGCCCTCCTGCACCTTTGCTGCCTTGCTCAGCCTGTTAGAGAGCCATCACTAGCAACCAGGCCAGGTCCAAACAGGGAGGAGGTTCTTTTCTTCCCCAGCTGTCACAGCCCAGGCCTGGTGCCAGTGCAAATCTCTATGCCATCAATTCAGTGGTAGGCGGCCGCGATGTCACGTTTTTCTCTGCAGCTCGTGCCCTTTGAGTTGGCATGGTAGCTGCTCAAACGAAGGTCTCAAATTGTCAGCGGCCACAGCCAGACGCTGCACAGGTTAGTAACATGGAAAAGGAGACGTTGCTGGGAAAGACCTATGTGGATGCTAAGACCACTCGCTAAGTTCTTTATGAACTTCACCTCCCAAGGCTCCCTAGACACCAGAGGGGCCTTAATAGTGTCTGCACCACAAGCTGACAATTGCGTGTTATGGCCTTGATTCCCCTGTCTCTTACGCAGGTGGTTCTGGTGTTGTTCCACTGACATCACTGATCACCCCAGACCTGACCCAGTATAAATGAGAGCAGAGTCAGGCCCTGTATCAAGTACAAAGCACTGATGCATAGATGGAGTTATGTTAAGGTGGGTGCACAGCAGGTGAAAACACTGTATTCGAAGAGAAGTTATCAACATTTCACCATCAGACTGGGAGGGTGTATCTAGAGGGCTCCTGCAGGGGTCTGTCCTGGGGGGGGTACTCATTATTTTCACTAATGACTTGGATAAAGGAGTGGAGGGTATGCTTATAAAATTCACAGACAATGCCAAGTGGAGAGGGGTTGCAAGCACACTGAGGACAAGACTAGAATTCAAATGACCGTGGCAAATTGGAGACTTGGTCTGAATTCAATAGGAGGAAATTCAATAAAGAGTGGTGCAAAGCACGTCACTTAGGAAGGAGAAATCATATCTGTAGCTACAAAATGGGGTTACGTGGCTGGATGGTAGTACTGCTGGAAAGGAGTTGAGGGTTATAAGGACCACAAATTGAATACGAGTCAACAATGTGATGCATCCTTGAAGAAGGCTAATTCTTTGGGGTGTGCTGACAGGAACATCATCTGCCAAACACAGGAGTTATTGTCCCGCTCTGCTCAGCACTGCTGAGGCTTCAGCTGGAGCAGTGTCCAGTTCTGGGCGCTGCACTTTAGGAAGGATGTGAACAAACTGGGGAGAACCCAGAGGAGAGCAACAATAGTGATCAAAGGTTTAGCAAACCTGCTGTGAGGGAAGGTTAAAAACTGGGCACGTTTACACTTGAGAAAAGAAGAGTGAAAGGGGACTGGATACTACTCCAAATACGTTAAGGGTTGTTAAAAAGAGGATGGTAAGTAGTTTTTCTCCTTGTCCACTGATGATAGGACAAGAAGCAATGGGTGTAATCTGCACCGAGGGAGATTTAGGTTGGATATTAGGAAAAACTTGCCACCTATAAGGGTAGTTAAGCTCTGCAATAGCCTTCCAAGGAAGGCTGTGGAATTCCCATTGGAGGATTTTAAGAACAGGTTGGACAAACACCTGTCAGGGATGGTCTGGGTTTACTTGGCCGGGCCTCAGTGCAGGGGGCTGGACTTGATGACCTTTCAGGTTCCTTCCAGCCCTACAGTTCTACGATTCTCTAGCTTTAAAAAGAGCAAATAGCGGACTGCATAGGCATGCTGCTGCTTCTTGGCATAATAGGTCCTGGCTGCATCTGCTCAGGATCATCATCAGGCACCAAGCCTGGCTCACCACTTAGCTCAGGTGTACCAGGAGTAGCTCCTCTTAAAGCACTGGATTTGCAGGGTGCCAGAGGAGAATCAATGCGAGTGCTGAATAGGTAAATGTTTAGTTAGAGGGCAAGTCCTAGGGGGCAGAGCCTGTGTCTCTGTTCTGTGTTTGTATAGGGCCGAGCACAAGGGGGCCCCAGCCCAGAACTGGGTCTTCTAGGTGTAACAGATAATAGTGTTGCTCTTCCTCCTTTGCAGAGATAGCAATGGGAACATGGAGAAATGAACTGACTCTTTCAAGATCACATGACAAAGAACTCTGGGCAGCAAACCACACTGTCTCCCTCAGCATCAGAGAAGATAAAAAAGCTTAAAAGCTCATGCTCACTCCATAACAGTGCAGGAGAAGGGGAGAAAGTACTTAACCCTCTATGGGATGCTGCTTGAAACATCTTCTGTGCTCCCCAAGTCCACATGCGTGTCATTCAGAGGGAATTCTCTTGACTTGGGGCTTGGCTGCCTTTGGGTCGGTGTTTCAGGAAATAAATCTGCTTTCCAAAGGGAGCTGCATAGTCTCATGTTTAGCTCAGGGGCTGGGAGCCAGGAGTTCTCATTGTAGTCCAAGCCTTTGTGAGCATGCTTGCCATAACAAGACAGTGTGCACAATTCGGCACTCATCAGTGACCCCACAGTAACAAATCAGCCTCATGAGCCGACCAAGGACAGGAAACCCGTTTGTACAGGAAAAGAGAAAAGTGGGGGTTATTGAAAGATTTCAGTTTCGAGGCATAATTAATGCTAACAGTGAGGACAGAAAGAATTTTCATAATTATCAAACTGCCTTGGCACTGTCCTTTATGACATGATCCTATCTGTACAATCTCACTCCTATATGGATTGCAGACAAAATAGAGAGAAGTCTTCATACACTGACAGAGGCGCCTTTAGGGAACCAGACACACCTCAGCAGGGCAACAGATGACTTGTTTCTAGACTGCTTAATTAATTCCAATCTACCCAGATTGAATTTCAAAATCTGAATGAGACAGAGATGATGTCTGGATAAATCTGAGTTGCGTCTGGAGATGGAAGAAACATTGAACCATCTTTCTAGTTCTTAAAAAGCAGCTATTCACATGAGACCCCTCTATGCATGGTATAACCCTGTGCCATAGACATAACTATTCAGTTAAATGGGTAGAGATGGAGCAGAACCTAAAAACTTTGGATCCAGAAGGTCATAGATGTAAAATGGCTAGAATCACTTTATCCTATAAACTTTTATAAATTCACAAATCAGAAAGCACTTCTGTGATCATCTAGTGTGACCTGGATAAAACTGATAAGAGAACTTCTCTGAATTAGAATCATAGAAGATTAGGGTTGGGAAGGACCTCAGTAGGTCATCTAGTCCAACCGGCAAGGCCTACCCCAACTCCATCACCCCAGCCAGGGCTTTCTCAAGCCATACCTTAAAAACCTCTAAGGATATAGGTTCCATCACCTCCCAAGGTAACCAATTCCAATGCTTCACTGCCCTCATAGTGAAAAAGTTTTTCCTAATGTCTAACCTAGACCTGCCCTATTGCAGCTTGAGACAATTGCTCCTAGTTCCATCATCTGCCACCACTGAGAACAGCCTAGCTCTATCCTCCCTGCAACCTTCCTTCAGGTAGTTGAAGGCTGCTATCAAATCCCATCTCACTCTTCTCTTCTGCAGACTAAAGCCCAGGCCCTCAGCCTCTCCTCATAAGTCATATACCCCAAACCCCTAATCATTTGCGTTGCCTATGCTGGACTCTTTCCAATTTGTCCAAATCCTTTTTGTAGGGGGGAGTCCAAAACAGGACTCAGTATGTCAAATGTGACTTCACTGATTCTGAATAGAGGAAAAGAATTAATTCTTGTTTGAAGTAGGCCAGATCCTCGCAAAAAAATCATGTTGATTTTGCCAGCAATTGAAGCCTAACCCTTGGCAAAGTGTTCTATTGCTTAATCACCCTCCCCATTGAATATTTGTGCTTTATTAGTTCTTGGGACAGTGACTTTCTTCACTGTGGGTCTTGCACAAACTCATGCCTATTTTCAGTGCTTAATGAGTAATAACAATAACAACCTTCATAAGCCAACATGCTCCCACGTGGGGATCCAAGTCTGAACACTGGTATGGTACACGTTCAGATTCAGCCTGTTACCAGCCAGTCTGAGCTACATTTTGGCCTTGATCCTGAAGGGCAATAATGCAGTAACTCTGCCCTGCTGTGCGGGGTAGTGTACTGAAACCGTCGAGGCAAGGCTAGAGAGTCTGTAAGTGCCCTGTGTTTACCAAGGATGAATTCAAATGCATTAAAAGGGTACAAAGAACCAGTCTGTTGCCGGTTTCTTAGGCCCAGATCAATGGGCGCCTAAATGCCTTTGAGGATCTGAGAGAGAAGGTGGCTGAGAGGTAATAGCTTTGATTGGCCCAACTTTTGCTGGGTGGACAGGACAAGCTTTCAAGCTACACAGATCTTCCTCAAGTCCACTCGGAAGTTCGAAAGTGTGTTTCTTCCACCAGCAGAAGATGGCCCAATAAAAGTTCTTACCTCTCCCACTTCTACAGGGCAAGGTGGGAAACTGAGGCCCAGGACATTGCCCAGCACAGTATGGGACTTGAACCACTTTCAACATTCAGCAGTGTCACAATATAGTGTGGTGGGACAACAGGGCCTCCCCATTGTATCCTATTCTTCCTGTGGACACACTGTGACCAACTGAGTGAACCCGGCCCAGAAAAGTTCATTCAGAAGTAAGGAGACCAGACCCCAGAAGGATTTTAGTTTCCCTAATTACTCTCCTTCACTTGGGTTCACTTGTGCTTATCCCCTGACGATGCCACTTCTCTCAGCTACCACCACCCCATCCTCCTCTGCTCTGGCTGAGAGGAGAAAGATGGAGATGGTCCACTCCTCCATGGGGAACTCCCTCGCTCTCCTTTCAGGATGTGTCTAATCTAGCCTTTTGCTCATCAACATTTCCTTTTGTGGCAGCCCTGGTGGGAGCCCTAATGTGGACAAGGATCCAGACGTGTACTCACTGAGTCTGCTAACTCTGCTCAGGGCTGGCCTGGATGGTATGCTGGGTAAAAGGCATGGGCTCCCACTGGAAGGAGCAGTGAGAAATCCACAACTGCCAGTGCCCCATGCAAAGAGGAGGGGACCTGAGGCCAGTTACAGTGAAACAACCCCCCAGTCTTCATGCCAGCACCCAGCTTGAACAAGGGAGGAAGAATTCTTCACCCCATCATAGAGCAAATATCCGCAGGACTCCCTCTGTAGGCTACCCCCAAGGCCCTCTGTCGGCAGCTGTTTGGCGCCTCCTGCAGTAATGGGGGTAGGAGCGGTCCCAGGACATCATACCAAGCGTGCCCTGCTGAGCCAGCCCATCACTATGAGGGATCCATTCCAAGACAGGAACCTGCGCCCCCCACCCACCCCCATTCTGGGCATGTGGAGGAAATTGTTTCTGGTGGAGCTTCCAAGGCAAGGGCATCCTGTACGATGCAACTAGAGTCTTCTGGGAAGACTGCTACAAGGTGTTGGCGGGATTCGAACTGGTGACAATCTGCCCACCCTCCCAGGCCCCTAGGGAAGAGAACAGTTCTCAGCACATGCATGCTCCCTGGGCCCCGCAGGTTATGAGGCAAAGGGGGCCAGGTCTGAAGCCACCAGAGATGGGGAGGGAGAGGTGTTTAGCTTGGCTCTGGCTCCATCTGGAAGGGGTTCCTCACAGGTATTCTCATGTTGAGCATTAATGGTGTAATTTTTCGTAATGAGCAATTAATTCTAATTAAAAAGTGGGCTGTTTGGAGAGAGCCGCTGCTGGAGATGAGAAATTGCAGGTAATTTTATGCTGTTTGCCTTGGCCTGGCTCCCACTGCTATTCCAACTCATTGGCAAGAGTTAGTCATTTGTTGCCATGGTGATTGCAGATCCCAATTCCAGTTGCCAAGTCTCCCGGCACAAGCTCAAACAAGGCGCTTTGTAAAAGCCTGTCTCCTTTCCCTTCGCCCCGCCAAGGGACCTCAACGGTCTCTGTTTCCTGGGAAATGGCCACCACTCCCTCCTTGAGCAAGAACTCCCCTATCCTCAGACCCAGCCTAGGTGTGGACACTTCAGAGCTCCGGTCCCCAGCGTGACTCACCAAACTGGCCCTGATGACAGGCAGGTGCCGGTGATGGTTTTTAGCTTGACGTTTTACAGTGGGGCTCTCGGGGCTGGGGCCAGGGTAGGATTGTGGTGTGCACGGATTGTGACGCCATGTCTGAAGTATGGAGTATGTCCCCTTCTGTGCTGATAACCTGTCACCAACAGATCTGGATTTGTCCAGTTGCTATAGCACTGGGATTGCTTGAAAGCCTCTCTAGCTGTCCAGACCTGTACACTGTATGTTGCACTAAGGTACAGACCTGTGTTTTGCTGCCCATGCCAATATACTCTGTACTGGACCAAGAGCTCGGTTGGTGCTCACTGCCCAGGCCTATATATTGTATATTGGACCAATGGGCTCATCTAGTTCTCACTGTCCAGGCCTATGCACTGTATATTGGACCATGGGGGGCTGATCTGGGTCTTACTGTCTGGGCCTATACCTGTATATTGGACAAGAGGGCTGATCTGGCTCTCATTGCCCAGACCTATACACTATATTCTGAACCAAGGGGCTAGGCTAGTTTTCACTGCCCAAGCAAATATACTGTATACTGGCTCAATGGGCTGATCTGGTTCTCACTGGCCAGGCCTCACTACCTTGGGCACCCTGCCAGGAGAACATCGTCTGCTGCTGTCCCAGGGAGCCAG
>ML685942.1:3195032-3239847 GCA_007922175.1 Pelusios castaneus | reverse complement strand
ACTTAGAGAGTCTACTATAGACTCTCTAAGTCAAGTTAGTAAGGCCCACTTTAAGTCGACTTAGGAGTCCTGTGTGGACTCTCTAAGTCGACTTAATAAAGTTGACTTAAAGTCGACTTGTTTAAGTCGACCTAAATTCCCCAGTGTAGGCATAGCCCTGGGCACCAGTTAATGCTGCTCTGACTGATTCTTGACTTCCCGCAGCCCCCTGTGGTAGGCAGGAATAGCAGTAGTGCCATGTGCTACAGCCACAGCCCTGCCCTGTGTGGTCCCCTATGCCAGAGGTTGGAAGCAGGGCCAATATGGAGCCCTTATTCCACCCTGCACTAGCCAGGGAGGACCCGTAAGCATGGTGAATTCACAGGAGGTGACTTCTGCTCCCTTTAAGGCCCAAATTTGCTGTCAAAGGGGGACCAAGGGTCTTCATGTAACTGAGAAGTAGGTCTTACATCTGGGTTCAGTCTGTACAACTGGGAGTGGGGGGTCTCCTGCAGTCGCTATGCAAGGCTCCACCTACGGGAAGGAGCTGGAACCTAGATATAGGGGACAAAACAAGCCCTGGTGCAAACTGCAGTCAATGATACTGCACCTGCCTTCACCAGGGGTGCATTTGGCACCCTGCATAGAAAGGAGCTCTTAATGCACCAATAATTGCAGCAACTGCAGAACATTCCCGCCTGGCAGTGAAGACAGGATGTTAGCTGGCTACTCTGAGGATGAATGAGGATGAATAAACCCAGTGGGTGTGATGGCTGAGCTCAAAGAGGTGAGGCAAAGACCTATGGCCCTGTCTGGCAAAAGCTCCATGCAACTGTTTTTTTAAAAGGACAAAGAACGAATGAACCCCTCTGGAGAGGCAACTTGGTTCAGGGGAGATCCTGGCTGAAGGGGCGTTGCTGAAGACAGCATGAGGGCAGGAAATATGGGGCAAGGGCTTGACATCCAAGCCTCCAGAACTAGAAACAGACAAAATAAAGGCCCCAGGCATATGTGTGGGGCAGTGGATGCAACACAGAAGACAACACTACAAAAGAACTAAGGGTGATTTTTGTTACCAAACACTGGAGCGTTTGGAATCCAAACCTGGATCTAGACCTTCCTGCATCTCAAGCCCATTTCTAACCTGAATTCCTCTCAGACTGCCTCAAAGGTGTCATTGCACAGAGTGCGCAGGAGAGGGGAGCATTTTATAAACTGAAATGTAACACCAGAGGTGGTTTGCACTCCCCTACGCTGGGGAAAAAATCCAGCTTGTAAAGAACAACAAATTTAAACAGAAAAGAAAACAGGGGCATAATTAACTACCCCAACCCGCAGCCCTGAGCAGAGGGGGTCGGTGAGGAAACACCCTGCTCACCACAGATCTCAAAAAGACTGCACATGGCCTGTGAAAGTGACTCCCAAAAGAACGAAAGGAAAAAATGACGACATTCATTAAAACGTGACTGTACATGGAAAAGAACCCTGAGGACTTATAATTAGAGCTTTCTTGTGGAGTGCCAATTAAGGTATTTTTTTATTGACTGTATATTAAAAAAAACATCTGTGTTGTAATGTTGTCTGCATTTCCTAGTCATTGCACCTGCCTACCACAGGTGACGGCCTGGAGCTGGAATCCCAGGCAGCACACACCACAGGTAGAGCCCTGCAAATCTGCGGATATCCACCGACCATTTCTTGAAGATGCAGATCGGATACAGATCCACATATTTTTACCTAGCCCTGCAAATACGGGGATATCTGCAGCTATCCGCATTATATCCGCATCCGTGGATACAACGCGGATATCCGCAGATCATTTCTTGCAGATGCAGATCGGATACTGATCCACATATTTGTATCTGCGCAGGGCTCTAACCACGGGGGCTCCAGGCCCCATACATGTACAACTCCCCACTGAAGTCAATGGGGATGATATGTATACAAGGCTTTGGGATCATGGCATAAATCTTCCAGCCCCATGAAACACAGTGGGACTCGATTATTTTGCATTCAGTTCCCAGTTTGGACATTGATGTCAGGTATGACCAATGGCAAGTTCCTCCATCTGTTTGTAAAACGTAGATAATGTTTCCATGCTGCCCAGAAGTGTCCTGAGGCTAAACTGATTATGCTGGTGAGCCATGTAAGGCACTCAGCAATGGGCTGGATTAGATTGGTCATTAGTATCATCTCAGGCCGCCCTTAAATATCCTTGTTCCGGTGCTTCACGCAGCAGGAACGCCTGGCTAACTTACTTTCTTTAGCTTTTTTGATGTCTGGTTAGATTGCAAGCTCTGATCTTTGCAAAAGGAAGCTACTCGTCTACAAGCAATAGCAATAACTAATAGTGTGCTCATCCAATCAGAGAACAGAAAGAACACCATGGGACGCACATGACCAATTGCAACAAACAGTCCCTCCTGTCTTCTTGACTGGTGGTGACTCTTCACAGGCACTCTGGAGAGTTAAAACAATCCCGAGTCTTTTGCCATAACACGTGAAAAATGAAGGAACATCTTTGAATCCTTAACAAAGGAGTTCTGTGTCCTTTGTTTGGGTTTTGCTGGAATAGACTAACATGGCCACCCCTCTGGAACTTTGAACCTTAGTGAACCCGAACTGGGAGCAATATGTTGAAGCCCTAAAGGAAATGGTTCCTAGCATTGCCCTGGAATGCCAAGGGCTGGGGTAAGCCAGTAAAGAGCAGAGGTGGGGAGACAGACAGTGGGGAAAGAGGAGGGGGACACAGGGGACTGGACACAATCCAGTGAGTGCTTTGGTTAGCGATACACCTCTGGAGAGTTGCAGGCAGCCCCCACCTGGAAGAAGTGTGTTTCAAGGAGAGACCGGAGAAGGAGAGAGTGAAAGAGTGGTGGGTGAAACTCATGGGGCACAGGGTTTCACGGAAGAGGATGTAGGGAGAGTGGGGGAAGGGGCTGGAGGGAGCAAGTTGGTGAATGAGGTCAGGGATGCCAGAGAACAAGATTGTACAGCTAGGGCCTAGACAGCGGTTTGGCAGAGGGGCTGGAGTAGATCCCCCAAGCTTTGGAGAGGAGTCTCCAGGATGAAGGCCATGCACTTCACAGGAGCCCAGTACATCAGCAGACATCAAACCTTCCCCATGGTGGGCAAGACAGGAAAATGATGGGCTTAATTCTCTTCCAGCTGGCCCAGGCTTTTCCCCATCCTCCCTCCAGTGTTCCTCCAAATCTCTCTGTTCAGAAAGCCCGGAGGACACTTCCCAGCAAGAAGCCAGGAAAGGATACAGAATGTGGTGTGTATTCCATGACCTCATAAGAGCCACATCCTGACAAGAAAGAATTGAGTCACATTGTGAGTCCAGATGCTGCGTTTCCAGCTAAAAACATTCTCTCCCTGGACTCAAGCAACCATGGGCTCTGGTGGGGTTGAAATCAGCCCTGAATGTTACAGCCCAGGTCCGTCTCTTATGCAAATAGGACATTAGGGAGAGAAGCATGGAAGGCAGAAGAAGAGCTGATACGTGGACTGTAACAGAGAGCATTTCAGGGCTGGAGAACTTTATTATTTCCATCTTGCCAAGTCACATACGTACAAGACAAGGTCACAGGCAAGGCTCTGAGAAAGTATTCCAGGAAATACAGACTGGAATGCTCCGGGCCATCCCTGTATTTCCTCAACCAGTAATCAAGGAAGGCAATCAGAGTGGAGCACGCATATATATCAGCCTTGTTGTTCAAGATACATGGAACCACGGCTGACTTGTGTCTGAACTGTGAGTAAGGCATCCTTTTCCCCCACTGGAAGGCGTAGCCCTGCCAAGCAATACAAGCCTCTGCAATAAAGTCAGACAGCAGTCTTGAGTCCACCAAGGGCTTCAGTCTCCCTCTTGACTCTAGAATTTGCCTGCCTGGGATTCTGCTAGAACAACAGATAGGACAAAAGTAAAGAGCTGGAAAAACCTGGTTTTACCAGCCCACAGTGCAGGCTTAGCTGATTTAATAGACTCCTAAACTTGAAGGTCAGAAGGGACCTTCCTGACCATGCGGGGACATGGCCTAGCGGCCACTGCATGCTATGGCTCAGATCCTAGCTCAGGGCCGTAGGGAAAGGGGCTGCTTCCTCAGATACTCTTCATGGGAGAGTCTGGAATCCTTCCACAAAACCTGCTAGTGACTCTAAGAGCAAAACATTGGCGACAAATCGAGTCCCCACCTGCCCCTGTGCTGCTGATCCACCCTGAGAGAGGCCAAGGAACTCTTACTAGCCAAGAAAAAAAAAAAATCAGAGTTTCGAAAGCACTGCCAATCGCAGGAGCACGCAGGCCCTCTGCAAATTGGGCCCTGGCTGGCTCAGTTTGGATACTCAACATCAGGCCGTGATCCTGCCGTGAACTGCTCGTGGGCATCCCCCGGCCCTCATGTGAAGCTTCACTGACGTCAGCAGAGCTCCAGGCAGCCGCAAGGATCAGTCCACGCTAACTCAAGGCAGCTTCGGGGCTCTTTTGTGCACTTTGGAAAATGTAGAGCCTGGAGAGGAAGGAAAACCAAGTGAGCCACAGACAACGGGCATGGGAAGGACTGTTGGGGAGGGCAGCCTTACAGGCACTTGCTGGTCCCAGGACACCTTTTAACATACATCATAAAAGCAACTGAAGCTTGCCAACACACCTGCTGCAGGAGCAGCAAACAGCTGATGCCCAAGACTGCTGCTTGCTCAGATGAAATCATGGGTAGTTCCATGGAAAAGAAACCCACTGATTAGTTCATCTCATCCCTCAGCTTTTAGGGCGAAGGCAGAGCGTGCTCCATGGCTTTGTTCAACCCAACTGTAAATGTAAATGACTGTAAATGACTCAGTCACCCAGATTTCCATTGATCCCTTAGGAGACTTTCACAGCTGCTTAGACCACAGCATCAGGGCTCTTTTCCTGCTCTCCCTTTGCTCCCAATTCAGTTGGTTAGCAGGGCTAGGCCCCGATCCTGCAAGTGCTTTCATGCCTGGCAGCTGCAGGGGACAAGGAACTGACCTGCTCCCAGAGACAGGGTGTCCAATCTGGCTGTGTCACAGCTGCTTTGCACAGGTGTCAACGGTGACACAGGGCAAATCTGACTCGTAGGACCCAATCCTGGCTGATGGTTTTCCCATTGGAAATGCTGTTTCGACAAAATGAAAACGTTTTGCTGGAACACACGGATGTGGTTGACATTTTCAATAAAAAAAGATCAAAATACTTCCATTGCTTTGCTTCAGTAATGCCCAAGTGCTTTGTTTCCACCTTATGGGTTAGACTATTGTGTTATAGTCGTGGTGCACACCTCCCACTGGAGCATCCCCTGCTGTCAGGATACAAGGTTGCAAAGGTTCTGCCATACCAGTGTCCAGCTTCCACAATGACCTGCTTCCTCAGAGCCTTGCCCGCCGTCCAGGCCATCTGTCCATCCAGTCCTCTCTGGCTAGGTTAGTTTTCCAGCCAGGCCCTTCCAGAGTTAACACAGAACAAATTAAATCATAACTCAAAATAGCAACCTATCCACAATATAAAGACTAGCCTTTCACAGCCTATGTCTACACTTGTTAATTTAGGTCGACTTTAGCTAAGTTGACTTAACAAAGATGACTTTAAGTTGACTTAAGCGTCCATACTGGACACCTAGGTCGACTTCTAGGGGCTAGGTGGACCTGGGAGAGGTCCATGGTGGCAGGGTGGGCACCCCTTGCCAATTGACAGGGGGCTCAGCCTTTGCCCCATTGTACCTCGGTACAATGGGGGAAGAGGGGACAGGTACCCTGGCAGGGCATAGGGGCAGGGTGGGCAGGGCTCTGCCCTGCCCTGTGGGTGGGCATTCCAGGCTCCCCCTGTACCAACCCCCCCGGCAGGGAGGGCAGTGGGGGAGTCCTGGAGAGCCCTAAGTCGACTCTAAGTCGACTTAGGGCCACTCCAGGTCTACACTGGCTTAAGTCGACTTTAGAAAGTCGACTTAAGCCTAAAGTTGACTTTAAAGGAGGTTTAATAAAGTCGACTTAATTTTCCTCATGTTGACTTAAGCAAGCCGCTTAAGTCGACTTAAGGAAAATGTAGTGTAGACGCAGAGTAAATTAAGTTGACTTAAGCAAGCTTAAGTCAACTTAATTTACAAGTGTAGACGCACCCACAGAGACCAGTGTTGTCAAGGTTAGACCCCTGATTGGGTCATGTTACTCAGATTACAGTAGAGAGAATATACTTGCCCTACCCGTACTCCATCCAGAACTAAAGTGCCTGTCCTTTTTATGTAGCCTGCTGGGCTCTGATTGGCCTCTGTCTGCTTCTGGCCCTTCTAGCTGCTGGAAGACCAACTCTTGCTGGTTTTGCCTGAAGCTGATCAGGGGAGGCTTCTCTAGGCAATCCCTGGAGGTCTGAACTTGCTAGTCTTCCCTTCCAGCAGGGTGGGTGGGGAATGGGGAGAATCAAGGCAGTGGGTCTTTGGCAGGAGCAGCAAAGGCTTGGAGCAGTTGGTCACAACAGGTAGTGTAGTTAAAGTTACGGTTATAATGAACGGCTTTCACAGATGTCTTCAGAATTTCCAAAACTAAGTTTTCTCAGTTTCATTCCATGGCCAGTTTTGCAATGGGGCCTTGAGTTCCAACTCAGGATGAAAGGGGATTGTCTGGGCTGGAATTTGCCACAGAATGGAAGTCCCAAGCTGCAACCAGCTCTGCGAATGCACTTAGCTTGGAATGCCCAAGTCCTTCCTCCCGGCACCCCACCAGCCTTCTGACAAGTATGAATTACAGAATGGCCACACCCCATTGTGGGACCCTTGCAATCAGCTGCTGATTCCCAAAAACCAATGTTGCTTTCCTCATTTGTTTCAGTGTTGGCATGTCATTTCCGTGATCCCAAGTGTCAACGTGTCATTTGGAAGTGGGAACACATGTATGCTGGGAGGCCAAAGTGATACAATGGTTAGGGAGGGATCTATACTTGTGGATCCTGTCCGCAGAGCCTGTGGTCAAGTTGCAGATCCATCTCAATGCTAGACATATTTGCTTCGTAACCATGTCTCAGCCAATAGCCTCACAGCAAAATGTTCTCGGTCCCTGTAGGATAATGCATTTATTGCCTTCTGGCTCTGGCATCCAGAGTTTGGGGTTCACTCAAGGAAGGGCCAAGTTAGCCCATAAAATATTGGACTAGTATAAACAAATTGCAAACGTCAGGCTGAAAACTGGGCAGCTGCCCTGTAGGCCAGCAGCTGTGAGGGTAGGATAAATGAGTCAGTCATGCTAATAAATGAATGGCTCCCTGGGAATCACACAACTGGAGCGCAGAGACTACCCTGGCTCTGTACAGTTCCGTCCAGCACATGACAGCTCCTAGGCTCAGGTGGGGAAGGGCTCTCGCCCTGATATGCTTGTAGCAACTCAATTCCTTGTGAACACCTGATTTTCATAGTCTTTTAGGCATGGTGATTTGCACATATTTCATACATTTAGAAACCCAGCCTCACAGCTTCCCAGGAAATAGAGGGAGGCACCCTGATCTCTGTTTTACAGATGGGTAAACTGAGGCATAAAGAGACATCCATGCAGTGAGCTCTACACCAACCTAGGAAAGAAACCTTCTGCATCCTGAAGTTCTGCTGGCTCTACCAGCTCTGCAGCTCTGTCTTGCCCCGCTGGCCAGTGGTAGGTAGTTACAGGCAGAATGGCACTCCCCTGAGTAAAGGTGCTACAGGAGAATGCCCTACAGCCTCCTCCAGCAGGACCTGGGTAGCATCAGGACAGCCGTGCTGGCAGTTGTCTTTGGACTCACCCAGACCATCTGGCAGTGTGGCTGCCAAGACATCCAGAGTCACTGGTTCCCATCAGTGCCTGTCCAGATTGTGCGTTTCCTCCTTATGGACAGACAGCTGTTTGAAAATGGGGTTGGACTGCTCAAACCAGATGAATCGTAGGACACTATGGAGGTAATCATAGGAGTTTATTAGTTGGACCCTGAGTCCCAGAATTCCAGCAGGTATCCCACAATGCATCATGAGAAAAATCCCCAAAGGCAGAGCTTAAGGGTGGAACCAGGGTGGGATATCTAGCCAGAATGCTGTGCAGTAAGTTGTGTGGACACAGTGATTCACATGGGAAATAGCTTAAACTAGGATGAGCAAAGCAGTGTGGATGTACTCCTGCAGTAGTCACACCGGTACAGACAGAGCAGATAGACATCGGCCAAAAAATCGGCCTCATGTAGAGAAGACCCGAGTAACTGCTCTTGTTAAATTGCTTACCGACCTTCAGCTGTAAGTGACCATCAGCTAGCGGGACGGGCTCACTTATTGCCCTACTCCCTGTTGAGCTTCTGGTTCGTTAGCTAGTATTTGGGTTCCCCTGCGAATGATTAAAGCACTTTGGGCCAGATTTGACTCCCTGGTGTAAATTGGAGTGACGCCACTGACTTCAGAAGAAAGTCTCTGGATTTACTTGGTACAGGAAGACCAGAGCCTGGCCTGGTTGTGTTCAAATGAGGACTGGATTCTGACCTGCATGGTGAAAAAGCAGGAGGGACTCGCTGTCTCTGATGGCCCACATCAAAGCACTTTGTCCTCTGGAGGAGTATCCTATTCGCTGACAGCAAAGGGAGCTCGCAGAAACATTGGCGAAGGCCGCTTCCCACTGAAGGAATGATCCCTTAGCTCTGGGCTGGTGGACAGGACAGGAAGTGGCCAGGCCCCTGTCCCTGGCTCGCTGGGTGATGTACCAGTGGCTAAAGATAGAGGGGCAGTGTCCCTGGAAGGTGCCCTGCAGCACGGTTAGGGGAGCAGGGGCTTGCTGCAGGAGCTGTGGTGCCGCTGAGTTTGAAATATATTGCTTAGGAGCAGACACAAACCAGAGCCTATCTGGAATTGCAAACAGATCCCTGAGTCGGGGCTGGACGGGCTGGGCTGGAAACTGTCTTTGCTTCCCCTCTGGAAATGCAGCAGGCTCTCTCCTAAATGAGTCTGGCTCATCCAGGTCTGCAAGCCTCCTCCAAGGGGGGCTCGGGGAAGCCAGCCTTTCCCAGGCCTAGCAATCGCCAGCCCTGGACTCCTTCCTGAGGTGCCCTGAGAGCTGGCTTGACTGAACCACTAGCACTCGGCACTCCTATGCTCCCCTCCCCACTGTGTTGTGGTGGAGCAGGGAGCTGGGGCTCTGAGCTATGCTCCCTTCCACTCCTCTACTCCTTCCGCCCTTCTTTGCTGATGTTCTGGGTCCCTGGCAGGGTCTCATGGCTCTGAGACAGCCGCTGGTCTCAGATTTCACCCATAGAGACGCAGTGCTCAGGTCCTGCCGTGGGGCTGGCTGTACTGAGACAGGAGGTAGTGGCGATGTGGAGGCACACGAGGGCAGACAGAAGTGGTGTGTTCAGGTGGCTAGGATTTGCCTGCCCTCTGGGCGCATTCATTGCCCAGCCCTCTTCAGACTCAGACCCAATAGCTCAGCCAGCTGCTGTTGGTCCTGCAATCCACAGCCTGTGCAAGATGGGGGCTCAGAGGAGGAGACCCCAGTGCTCCCTTCTGACCTTCAAATCCATGCAATGAATTAATCCAACATGGAGCCGGGGGTGCCAGGGCTCTGCACTTGGCTCATCCACCAAACCCAACAGCACCGCTCCCAAAACCCAGCACTTGACTCCTTCCACAGCCTCCAATTACTACTGTGCATGGGGAAAAAATTTCCTTTCTGACCCTGCAGGTGATTGACTGAAGGCCTGGAGCATGAGAGTAGATTGTAATCATGAACAAACACCGAATTCCAGGTCTTATGGGCATGCTGGGCTACCCAGGATGACCCAAGGCCCATGAAAGATGATGAATGGGAAAGTTGCAGATTCCACGGCTAGATAGGATCGTCAAGATCATAGAGCTCAACCCCTGTACATACAAGCTGCAGAGTTTCTCCAGAGGCTGAATTAAAGCTAGGACATGCCCAGCCAGGCCATGGAGTCTGCCATGAGGATTTAGAGCAATTAGAGACACTTGGTATTCTAATCTGTTCCCTAAATTCAGTCTCCTCTTCCTGAAATCCCGCTGTGCTTTCCCAAGCGTTTCTCCATTCTGTGCCTTAAAACAACTCCTACGGTGTTTCCACAGCCCCTGTCAAGCTGACTCCTTAGTAATTTCCTCCCACGTCCCCAGACGTCATTTTATATAGTAACGGAGTTGAGTTCACTATTTCATCCTCAGGGATTGCTCCATAATGAAGCCAAACTTTGGCACTATCTCCTCCAACCTCTGCAGTTTCCACCTTATTCTTCTTGTGTGAACTTAAATATATGTTGCTGGCCCTATTGCCATGTCAGTTTTAAGAGCCTCTGACCTTTGAATCACTGTTTCCTGTGTTATCTTCACATTTCCTAATTCCCCATCTGCTGGCTCCAGAAACCTGATCCCTGATTTGGACAAATTGCTGCCGGAAAAGCACATGCAAAAGTCATTCTCGCTGCACTCATCCGCAATCAAACACTCCCTTGTCCCTCTAGCGCATTGTCCTTGGCCCACTTGCTTGCTGGCCAGTTCCAATTCAAAGGTGACCTGCCAGGAAAAAATAAAGGGGCTTGTTCTTTTTTTTTGCTTCTATCAGACAGACCTGGAAGACTGAAAAGGACTATTTATTTCAGCTTCTTCTCATGTGGAATTTGGCTTTCACTTCCTCTCTTTTTCTGGGCAGAGTCTGGGCAACTGGAGAACTAATGGGGCCAGAACATCACAAGTGGGAGGAAAATGACCAGAGCTTTGGGTCACCATTTCAGACTCTGATTGGGTGTGGTGAGACCAGTCCATGCCGTCAAGCCCCATGTTCCCTTTAGCTAGGGCTGGGTTTGCTTCTCATTCGCTATCTTGATTCAGCCATGAATGGCCATCGCGAGCCACACAGAGTGACATACTCTGCTACCTGCATGGCCTGATCTTGGGAACAGATGAGCACCCACAACTTCCCAGCCTGTGTCTGTCCTCCCAGACCCTTTGGAAAACCCCTCTCTTGCTTCTTCTCCCCATTATGGCAGAAGAAGAAGAAGTCAGTAAGACACAAAACTTACCACTGTTCTCACGCACACCTTCTCTGGGTCTTTGACTGCAAAGTTGCTGGAGGGGTAGGTGGGGATCTAATGAGAACTGGTTATAAAGGTGTAGTCTGTCACTTTAGATTTCAGGGGGTTTCCTATTCCTGCTTCCTGGTTATGGGGCACTGTAGTGAAGCATGCGATCTAGGCCTGGGAGCAGGAGTCTGCAGATAGCTGGCCTAGTTAAGATGGGGTGAGTTGTGCCTCTCTGCCATAGGGAGCAGCCTGTTTTGTCTCTCTCTATTTTGGGGTTCTTGGGTGTGATTCATCAAACAAAGCACTGTTATGCTGCAACCTTCCAGCAAGAGTGTCTTTATCTAACATCTTGGTGTGATGCTGTGAGCATAACATTGGACATAAGATTTTTGCTTTCTGTAACAGTTCCTGCCCCGCTGATTTCCTCACTGTTCCTTCTGGACTGTAGAATCCTCCCACTATATTTCTTCCCTGTAAATTAGTTGCTTTGTCTGTTGTTTCAGTCCCATTCTTCTGACTCATTCCATCGGACGTGGCCTCTCTGGGGCATTTAAGAGTGGTGAGATTATGTTGACCAGACCCAAGATGTTTGACTCATTTAAGACACCTGGCTGGCTTCCTATGATTGCAGCATGGCCAATGAGGCCTCAGCTCTTGCTGATGGCTTAGAAACCAGTGCGAGGGCCCGGTTCTGCTCCCACACTGCCCCGTTCCTGTGGTTCGTGATTCAGCTGTTATCATCAGAGCAGATTCAAAGGTAACATGAGAAATGACAGAGAGAAACAAGCACCCAGCTTGCTTGTATCCAGGCTGAGATGACAGTGCATTTGAGCTAAACCCTGCAACCGATCTTACACACGCGCACAACCCTTGCCAGGAGTCATATAGCATGACAGTCACAATGCGTGCTATTGTGCTTTGAAGTATTGCTTTAATAATAAAGAAGCCAGAGCCCAAAATGTTGACCTGCTTTCTCTTCCTCCTCCCTTCCTCAGCAGAACAATTTGCAAAGACCAGGTAACTCTTAGGTGTTTGATTTCTTCCGCCCTCTTCATTTTAATATATTGAGTTAGGAGCTGATGGAAGACACCAGATACATGCGCCCTCGACTTATCCCAGACCAGCCAGCACTAACTGCTCCTACACCATTGTGCCCCAGCCGTTCAGAGGTGAGATGGGTGGAGGAAGGTCTCAGGACCTGGCATAGGTCAGAACATTCCATCCCAGGATAAGCAGCCCGGCTAGCCCCCAAAGTTCATAACTCCCCTGCCCCCCAAACTCCTCAGATTATTTCAATAGAGATGATAGGGTGATTTCTCCTGGGCTGTGGTTTGATTCCCCCTCACCCTCCCTTCTTTAAACCATCAAAAGCAAGCTCAAGGCAGCAAAACACTGGGGGTGCTGGTGCCCTGTGCCCACGGAAACAGACGATGGAGCAAAAGGATGGCAAACCTACCCAGCTAGCATGGTGTAGTCTCCCCTGAGCACCATGGGCACTGCACTGCTGCCACCCCAGGGCACTGGGTGAGACTGTAAGTCACTTCCAGGCCCATTCAGGTGTTTGAAGAAGCAATCAGGGTGGCCTAGAACATGAGGGGACGGGATGATGGTGGGATGACTCTGCCCCTCACCCTAGGAAGGCAGGTCAGGCCAATAGGATTCTTACCCAGGGATCTTTCCCGAAGCCCTGGCCGATGGGGACCATGGTGAAGGCAGCCGGTCTTGCTTTGTGCGTCGCAAGGGAGCGGCCATTCTGTGAGACAGAACTGACACCACGCACTGCAGCCGGGGTACACACACACACCCGGTGCTCTCTCCTGGAGACTTCCCTTTGGTCCATTCTTGTTTTCCCTTGGACAGCAGCTGCGTGCAGTTTGCCTCTGGATTGGGGGTGGAGGGAGAGGTTCGTAGCAGGGCAACAAACTGCAATTATGCCATGGGTGTGATGTGGGGTGCTACTGCGGTGCATAAGAGCCGGGGAGGGTCACCCACTTGCCCCACTTGGGGCTGCTAGTGTGTCTCCTGGGAAGACGGGGCCTTTTGCCGGTGCACTAAGAAGTGGCCTTGTGTGTGTGTGAAACTACCTTTGAGCTGCTGGCTGAAGGTGAGGATACGGGACCTGTTCCCACTCTCTGCTACTGTTCATCATGCACCCTGGGTATTTTGTCAGACCCAGAAGTTCCCAGGCTCTCCCCCCACAGGGTGATCGCTGTGCCTGAAGCCCCACCTGCCACAGATATCCAGCAAGGGTGAGCTCGGCCTACCCCTCTAACTGTAAAGCCCCCTGTCTCTGCGCAGTGGCACTGTGGTTACATTACAAACAGCCATGTATATTTCATGGCCCTGAGCTCAATGGAGACTGAGGGATGAAATATCAAACCCAGCAATGCACAAAGGGCCTTCTTGGATACAAACCAGCAGCCAGCTCAGTGGAAAGTTAGGCATCTGCACCTTGTCCATCCAGAGATGCTGTCTGATGGCCCCATGGCCAGCAGAGGGAACCAGTGTGTTCAGCTGGGTTTCTCAAAGGCACCCGAGGGAATCAGGGGCCTGCATTCTGCTGCCATTCACAAACTGATCAATGTCATGTGTTTTACATGGTGCCTCAGATCTATTTGCAGCTTGGTGTGGCTTCCCAGTGGCTAGTGTCCCACTCAGCCAGGGAGAGTGGCTGTGGGGCTCTACTTTCTGGGTCACTTCTTTAGACACTCCTCCTAGGGGCAGCACTGCAAGGGCCATCAACACTCATGCTTCATGGTGGAAGGGGACAGGAAGGAACTACAGCTCTACTCCCTTTGCCCCCAAATACACTGTAGTGCAGTGTGCGGCACTCAGCAGTCCAGGGAGCTCTTCCCAGAAGAGGGATTTGCAAACATTTGTAGAAAACATTTGGTTTCTCTGTTTGTTTTTTAATATTACCACATAAGTTGTATAGGGGCGTGAGGCTGGATGGCAACACAGGGACAGTGCTGACCCCAGGACTGAGCTCAGGTTGGTGGGATGTACATCCCAAGAGGAGGAAAGACTAGGAATGAGGTCTGAGGAGTCGCATAGTGGCTGGCTGCCCTAATAACCCATATTCTGGACTGATCTTTGAGGGGCTGTGTTGGGCATCACTGGCTGAGCCGCTGGCCTGAGGGAATTTGCAGCTTTTCTGTCTGCGAACCCCAATACAGGAACTCTTTGACTGAGCTGCATGTGTTTACTGAGAGGTCGCCGGGTGTGTGGGGCGCTCGAGGCGGGTGACAGAAGGGCATGCACTGGTGCTGCCTGGGTGCTTCTGTGTATGTGAGACTGGCTGAGGCCCCCCAGCTCTCCAGCGACCCCATTGGGTAGAGCTAATGACATCAGTTACCTGTAGGCAGCTCTGCACAGATCAACCTGCTCTGGGGGTCACTCGATACAATCAGTGATGAGCCCTGCCTGCCACCCGCCCTTCAGGGAAATCATAGTAGCTGCTTCAGATCAGATCATAGCCTTTGGGGGGAAATAGCCCCCAAGCTAGTAACGCACTCTCCATCCCTTCTCCTTCTGGCATCGGAACCCGCCCCACCAAAGACCACAAGCCCAGCAGAGCTCCTGAAACCTTCAGCAGGGGACCAGAGCAGAGTTCCATTGGGAAGTAGGGCAGATGTGTAGGGCATATCTGCCTCCTGTACTCCAAGGGTGCGTCTACACTTGTAAATTAAGTCGATTTAAGCTTGCTTAAGTTGACTTAATTTACTCTGCGTCTACACTACATTTTCCTTAAGTCGACTTAAGAAAGCTGCTTAAGTCGACTTAAGGAAAATTAAGTTGACTTTACTAAACCTGGTTTAGAGTCGACTTTAGGCTTAAGTCGACTTTCTAAAGTCGACTTAAGCCAGTGTAGACTTGGAGTAGCCCTAAGTCGACTCTAAGTCGACTTAGGGCTCTCCAGGACTCCCCCACTGTCCTCCCTTCTGGGGGGGAGGGGGGCACAGGGGGAGCCTGGCATGCCCCCACACAGGGTAGGGCAGAGCCCTGCCCATCCTGCCCCTATGCCCTGCCAGGGTCCCTGTCCCCTTTTGCCCCATTGTACCTAGGTACAAAGGGGCAAAGGCTGAGCCCCCTGTCAATTGGCAAGGGGTGCCCCTCCTGCCACCATGGACCTCTCCCAGGTCCACCTAGCCCCTAGAAGTTGACCTAGGCATCCAGTGTGGACACTCTAGGTCGACTTTGTAAGTTCCCCCCTAAGTCGACTAAATTTTATAGTGTGGACATGCTAAGTCGACTTAACAAAGTTGACTTTGTTAAGTCGACCTAAATTAACAAGTGTAGACATAGCCCAAGCGAGTGCCATGATGTCACACTCCAGCCCAGGCTTGTCCTTCTGTCTCACAATTGCAGCCCCATTGACAGCGTCTGCGAGGCAAGGCAGAGCTGACCCTTTATGAAGAAACTCTATGGTTCTTCCAACTAAGTGGTGAGTAGAGCTGGGTGAATCATGAGGTTGTTTTTGCTTTTCTGGCCAGTCCGAAAATTGGGAAGAAAACAAAGTGTCCGGAGACATGAAATATTCTGGGTTGATGTTGAGCAGGTTTTTCTATCGTTAAGTCTTTTAAAATAAATAAATAATGATTAAATAATTAATAAGTAATAATAATTATTTAAAAATAAATCTAAAAAAGGCATTTTGATTTGAACAATCCAAATGATTCAGTGTTTTCTTGATTTTTTTTTTTTTAATGTGACCTGTTCAGCAAAAATGACGTCACTGTGGCTTGCTTGAAACATTTTGGTGTCAACAAATCATCCTTTTCCTGTGGAAAAAAGGGTTCTGGTTGAAAAATTTCATCCAGCTCTGTTAGCAAGTATCTTCCAGCCTCCCAGCCCTGGGAAGATGGACCCCTCACCCTAACTCTTTTGACTGGATCGAATTCCAGCGTCTGTTCGCAGCCCCAGATTTTTAGTGCACTCTTATCTTCGGACTTGTCTGGTCAGATTGGCCTTTGGCACCCGGGGAGGGGTTCTTGGGGCTCCTAGCCTCAGGGAAGGAGGGGGAGGCCACTCCGGAGTTTGGCATCCAAGAAGCAGAGGAGTTCCAGAAGCTTTCAATCCGAAAGCCCCGTTACTGGAATTTTGCTATGCGTTAATTCCCATTGTGCGTCTTTGACCCCTCTAAACTCTGCTGTTTGCTAATCCAGTAACCATGAAACACAAAGGCAGGGAATGCAGCTTGCCTCTCTTTGAATGAGCTGTAAAGCCAAGGTCCTAATAATATTAACTATCCCACAGCAATTTTCAGAAGAGCGGCATTCACCACAACATCCTGGCTGGGAATTGCGTTCTGCCCTTAAATCCCTTCTGCTGTTTCAGCTGGCAGCAGCGTAACTCTTCCCCTCCTAAACGACGGTGCAGGGCTCCTGTGAGCTGATGGAGAGCTGGTGTGCTCCAACCCAGAGGTGGCTGCATGTCCGTGGGGGAGGTATGATCCCTGTGTACAGCGTGTTAGCTAGAAGCACTGCTATATTTGGTTGCCTGCATCTGCTATGATATTTACAAGCCTTATATGGTGGGCTTTATAAGGGAGGGAAGTTATTTCCCAGCTCTGATGACAGACAGTGGATTTTTCTAAATGGAAAAACAAAGTGCGTCCCCAGGACAGCAGCACCATTCTCATCAGACAGGTATCTGGGGAGAGAGCGCAGATGACTCAGTCATTGCTCCCATGAATACAGCCTCGGCCCAGCTCTGACAGCTGCAGACGCCATTGATGCAACCTGAGTCCATTTCAGCATCTCCTTAGTTCCCCAGTTACTGTCCTTCGTGCACTGAGAGCGTTAATCTCACAGCAAAGCCCGGCTGATCAAAGGAAGGATCTTCCAGTCAGAATGAAATAGCTTTCCTTATAAGATGCAAACTGATCCGGAGCCAGCGGGTTTGGCGTGGGCTTGCTCTCTTTTTGCAGCTAGCTGTGATGTAACGGAGTGTCTCCAAGTATGAAGAAAACCCAGGAGGCCCCGCCGTATATCATTAGAGCCCTGTCAGAGCCAGACTGGGCTGCTATTCTCATTATGCACAGGGAGTTAACGGCTAAACTACAGCCACATGTTGTTTTTACAAGCCAGGGCTTAGGTTGAGCTTCACACTTTCCCCCAGCTGTCCCAACCACATCAAAGTGGGGGTGGGGGGATGGGACAGCCACATGAGCATCGAGGGGTGCTGCCTGCCACCCTGCTCTATCGCTGTCACTTTCCAGAAAGAGATGTCACAGGCGCTGGCTCGAATAAAAGCAGGCTGGTGGGATTAGGGAGAGGCAGGATAAAAAGGCTGACCATGTGGGCTGCACCTGACCAAACTTTCTCAAGACATTGGGATCTGAGTTAGGCGAGGTTTCGCTATGAAACTGGGCTTGCAGGCTCCAGCAGGGGTTAAAGTAAGGGGGAACGCACCGGAACGCAGTTTCGGGGCCCACAAATTTGAGGGACCAGAGTTCCAGGGCCACTAAAAATAGAAAAATCCAGTGGAACACATGTTCCACCCTGCCCTGGCTGCTGGCAGGTCCGACACCCCACCGTTGTTAATCACAACACTTATTGTGTTATGCAGTGTTTGCTAGTTTGTGACAATAATTGCTATAGACATAAACGCCATATAAAATTATAAATATTTTTATGGAGCAATAACCGATGCATGTGGTACTGAGAAGTGGTTGCAAATGCCTACCTGGGCTGGAGCCCACACATGCATGAAAGGGGCCCAGACAATATGGGAAGGGAGCCCGAAGATTAGGAGGGTTCCGGGGCCCATCAAATTATACTTTAACCACTGGGCTCCAGTCACATGTCCCCACTGCCAGGGCCCAAGCAGTTTTCCTAACACTGAATATAAACCCCTCACTTTCCCAAAGACTTTGACAATGAAAAGTTCCCACCTGTGGGAAACCATTTTCTCCATGATGCTTCAGAGTGAACCCAAGCCCATTGCTGAGGTGAATTTCGTGGGAAGAATCTGTCTGTTTACAAGACTGTGCTGAGAGCGAGAATATAACCAGAACTGGGTTCAGTGGCAGAGCAGAGCTATTCTGCAGACTCACCTGGACAGCCAGAGTACATGGGTCTCATTAGCAACAACTCAGGGGCATGAAAGACTGAGGGCCAGGTATTCAAAAGCTCCAATTCCCTGGGTGCACTGCTACGCTGAGCTTTTTTGAATATCTGGCCACTCTGTTTATAGCCTGCAGTGAAGACGCTGCGTACCAGCGGGAGAGACCTCTCCTGTCAGCATAAAAATCCTCATCTCCACCAGCAGCAGAAGCCACGTCAGTGGGAGAAGCTAATGCCAGTGTAATTTATTTTGCTCAGGTTTATTCACCCCCAGGCGACATAAATTACGCCAGGCCGATCCTTGAGCTCATGTGTCGTGTCATTCCTGGCTCTCTGAGGAGGAAAGGGTGGGTGGGCAGCTACCAGGCCATAGTGCCAAGTGTGCAGGGAGAGCGCAGGAAAAGCTTGCGTCTCTCCAAACCCACAGGGCTGGGCGGATGAGCCTTCGCACACTTTTATCAGCCAGTTAAGAGCCCTCATGGCTCGTCGCTGCTCTATGACTTGGAACAAAATGTTCCTTCCAAAAAGAATAAAAACACAGTGAAACATTTTCTCAGGTTGACATTTACATAATTACAGCGAGATTTTATTTCCACTAAAAATAGCTTCTTTTAAACAAGAAAAAGGTTGCAGTGCTTCTCCCTCAGGCAGTAAACAGGAGTGTGAAATGAAGAATGTGAGGACACTGTCTTGAGAGCAATGTCTCTGAACTGGGGCAGAGCAGCAGATCCTGTGTCAACATGACTGGCTTCCTGTTAGCTTCAGCAGCGAGTTCATGCCCTGGAGGGCTTTTAAAACAATCAGTGGATTTGCTGTGACCTGTCACTTGAGAAAAGACAACAGGCGAAAATCAGTCGGCAGGTGTCTAAGGAGTGGTCTGTTGGAAATGCTTTAGTATGTATGTTTGAACCTGTTAAATCAGTTGTTGTCACAGCTATTCTGTTCTAGCTAAATTTAGGAGAATAAGCTCTACTGGTACAAGGAATGTTTATGCCCACAAAACAGCATCCACACTAGGGGTAATATCAATTGAATTATTTTGTGGCACAAAATTCACAGCAATAACCAAAATAGTTAAACTGATACAAACGCTGTACATAGACCAGGCCCGAGTACGTCCTAAGTGCATTGATATTTAAACCTACTTTCCCTAACTCCAGCCAAATGTGTTAGGCCCTGTCTACACTAGAACGTTGGAGGACTTTAATTATAACTGGGTAATGAGAGCAGTAGAAACCCCCCAGGTGGACACACTCATATTGGTATAATTGTGCTTCATTGTGGTATAGCTTACCATCTGGTGAAGGGGAATAAGCTATAACTGCAGTAGGGGCTTGTTTACATGCTGCATTTTTACATTATACGCACCTAGAGGCCTTGTACGCACTAGAGAATTACTGCGGAATAAGCCTTCTTATTGTGGAAAAACAAGCCCACCATACACACCTGAATGCCCCTTGTTGCATTACAAGTGCCCTGTTCTAGCAGAACAATTACACCACCTGGGTGAGAATCATAGTGCCTGTTGCGGAAAGCACTTGCGCTGTAGTGTGTGAATGCTGATGAAATTTTCCTCCGCAATAAGTAGCCTCTGGAAATGTCCCAGAATTCCAAGCCTGACTACTCTAGTCTTCTGCTTGGACTTCGCTGCTCTGATACGACTAGCCCCTCCCTCCTGTGAGTCCTGGGAACTTTTGACATTTTTCCTGTTTTTCTGGTCCACATTGAAAAAGGGAGCGAGCTGCTAGTAGCTCCAGTGAATGATGACAAGGAAACACAGTGTCCCAGGGGAACTTGTAAATTTACCCACTGGACTTAGCGCTCCTCTCCTTCTACCCAGGGTTCCTAGCTCTGGAAGCTGATGAGTGGCATGGTGGGATAGGTGCCCACAATTCAATGCTCTTTCTTGTGGAACAGTATGGACAATCCTTTGTGTTATAAAGAGCACAGTGTGACTGTGCAATTGTGCTATAAATACAATGCATTTATTATAGCGCAAAGACTTACTGCAGAACAATTTTTCTACTGTAGACCTGGCCTTAGTCTAACCCCTGGGTAGACATTTGGTTCTGGTCTAATGGTGGCTTTTGGGGGATTAGCTTAAACCACTTCCAAAGTGACAACCATCAAATAGAAAAAAGGGCTTCTATCAGAATAAAAGTGTCCACATGGGGAAGTTAGACTGGTATAATTACGTCAGTTTAAATTCACCCCATAGTTTTTACCAGTTTAATTCTCCTGCATAAATAGCCATAGAGCATCTTTATTCCAGTATAATTGCGTCCACACTAGGAGTTGTACTGGTGCAATTATCCCGGTAAAAATTCACTCTCCTAACCCTCCTCATGATGTCAGGATAAAAGCTGTGTAAATCAGGTCTGGCATCAGTTTACACACATCAATAAGTGGGCATGAAAAGGCAATAGGCTCCCATCCACCTTCTGGCGTGTGTCAGGCCTGAGGAGAGTTATGGTATTACGTATTCATTGCCAGCTGGCATTGAGGAACACCCTGGGTCACACCAGAATGTAAACTGTGCTGTGCTGCATGGGAGGAAAGGGGAAGTAGCGGAGGTGAAGAGATATGGATTTGGACTGTCCAGCACTGTGTGTGCGGGGAGCGATGGATATGGGGGTAAATGAGCCCTTTGAACTGTTTAATTTCTCATGTGCATGGGAGCGGGCAGGGGGGCTGGAGAAAAGTCAAGCCTAAATGAGGACAAAGGGCACTGCAGAGGGCTAGCCGCATATTCCATTCACTGTAGCAATACCCATGAGACATAGCGATGCAGAGCTGGTATCTGGGAGAAAGGTTTTCCAATCCCCCTACAGGTACTAATAGGATAAATCAATGTCCAGGCAATATTTAAGATCATAGGGGTGAGGTCCTCTCTGCAGCATGGTTACAGGCTTTCTGGCTAGATCTTGGGGATCGAGCTGGGTCTTTGGCTAGCTCTATGGGGTGCCAAAAAGACATCCTCTGACTGGAGGGAGCTCTGTGGTTCCTGAAGGTGTCTGCCTCCTCGTGGGCCATGGCCAAACTGTCCAACACATACCAAGGTTCTGTTGTGCCTCCTGAGCAAAAATCCAGTCCAGCTTCTCCTAGTACACACATGCACTAGGAGCGTTAGTGGTGGAATTATTTTTGCATCAGGTATTTCCAGGAGAGATAAGGAGGTGTTAGTACTGTTAGGCAAGATGCCAGTGAGACCTCATCTGGAATACTGCACAGTTCTGGGCTCCCACATTTAAGAAGATTATTTCAAACTGGAAGAGGCGCAGTGAAGGGCTACAAGGTTGAGCCACGGAATGGAAAACCTGCCTTATGATAAAAAACAATGAGAGTCCTGTGGCACCTTAAAGACTAATAAATTTCTTCCGGCATAAGCTTTCATGGGCTCCAACCCACTTCATCAGATGCAAATTTGTTAGTCTTTAAGGTGCCACAGAACTCTCGTTGTTTTTGATGTACACAGACTAACATGGCTACTCCTCTGGAGCCTGCCTTATGAGCGGAGACTTAAAGAGCTTGGCTTGTTTAGCCTAACAAAGAGAAATCTGAGGGGAGATATGATTGCTCTGTATAAATATATCAGAGGGTTAAATACCAGGAGGGAAAGGAATTGTTTAAGTTCAGCGCCAATGTGGGTACAAGAACAAATGGATATAAACTGGCCATCAGGAACTTTAGACTTGAAATTGGATGTAGGTTTCTAACCATCAGAGGCATGAAGTTCTGGACTAGCCTTCCAAGCAGACCAGTGGGGCAAAAAATTTAGCTGGTTTCAGAACTGAGCTTGACAAGTTTATGGAGGGGATGGTATGATGGGACAATCTAGTCCGGCAATTGACTGATCTTTGACTACTGGGGTAGATATGCCAATGACCTGAGATAGGATGTTTGATGGGATGGGTTCTGAATTACAAAGAATTGTTTCCAGGTGTCTGGCTGGTGAGTCTTGCCCACATGCTTGGAGTCTAACTGGGGTCTGGAAGGAATTTCCTCCAGGGCAGATTGGCAGAGAGCCTTGGGTGTTTTTGACTTCCTCTGTAGCATGGAGCATGGGTCACTTGTGGTGGATTCTCTGTAATTTTAAGTCTTTAAATAATTATTTGAGGATTTCAGCGCAGGAGATCAAACTAGGTTATCATATTGGTCCTTTCTGACCTGAGAGGCTATGAGATTCTCTTGATGCAAGCATGAGACATGGCAGTTGTAGGGGACTAAGGTTTTGAACTCAGCATGAACTGGAGTTGCAAACAGATGTGCTTGGCTGTGTGCCAGCATTTATGCAGTGGGAGACATCTGCTCACGATGAGCGTGAGTGCACAGGTGACCAGACAGGCCAATCCAAATGTGACGCCATGCAGTGTGGGAAAACAGTGGGAGGCCTACCTGCAGCAGCATCATTAACCTGATATGGGGAAGTGCCCACACAAACTTTAGTGGTGTCACTTATTCCAAAATAGAGTTGTGCTGCTTCCACAGACAGCGGGTTAGGTATAGCAGGAGACGGCATCAGATGAAACAAAAAGGATCATTTGCATGTGGCTGAAAGGCAATGTATGCCAGGAAACCTCCTATAAATACACAGAAAATGCTTTCCAGTACAGCCAGGTCCTTACACTTCACTCTACATCCAGTCCTAAGGGAGTTCAAGATGCTGTAAATCAGGTGCCCAGGGGCAGAAGAGAGAAATGTAGCAAGCAAAGCAACTAACAGGAAGATATATGAAAATTCCTGAACTTCCTGGGTGGGCCTTCCTTTATCTTTCTCTTTCCTAGAGGGATGTGTGCGGGATTCAATACATGAATTGAACAGACTTCATGCCCGCAGTGCTCTACATCTGCAGTCATAAAAGGAAGGTAGAAGATGCTCCACTGTACACATGGAACACAGGAGGGTGATGCTGCGTAGTGGGAACGGCCACCCTTCTTGGGAACCGCTTCAGATCCCTGCGTCACATATGTTTCCCTCTGAGCTGGCTCCTCAGGCAGCAGCTGTTGATCCCACTGTAGCTGGGACCCCTGCCGGAGACTTGGGGCTTGGTACACCCTGGTCTGTTCCACCCAGCCTGCTTCATCCCTGTCTCTGTGCGGAAGGTGCCTCTGCCTGTCTCCATGGGCCTGCCAGGAACATGGCGGGATTCTGGCAACCTGGATTCCTCTTTCCAGGAATGTGAGGTTGACAACTGGGGTGGCCTGACTGAGCAGGGGGATGAGGCTGTGAGGTACGGAGTCAGACCCCTTCTAATGGCCTCCCTGGTGGGGCTCAGTTCCCCCCTGTGGCAGGACCAGTGACCAGACCTTGAAGTACAGGAGATCTGGGGACTTGCGGCGTCCCCGTTCGCTTTCCACTTCTGGAACAGGTGCTTCCGTTGCCGGTCTGATGTTACAGAGACAGCTATGCCTCACCTTGGGAGCCACCATCAGCCTGGGCTGGCCCAAGAATCGCACCCGCCAGCCCTTGTCACCACAGAACAGGGATGGCTCCAGTGCAGCAGCTGGCCCAATTTAGGGCCCTCCTCACAGGCCAGGGCAGTCAGCAGCCCCGCCCACCACTCACCATAACTCACAACCAATGAACTCGCTCCCCCAATCCATCTTCTGCTCCTGGATCCTGAAGGGGGTCACTGAGCCTCCAGGAAAGCAGAGGAGGACTGGTGCCTCCCCCAAAGGGCACCCTAGGTCGCTGGGACTCCAAGGGGCTCCTTCCACCCAAACAGCTGCACAGAGCTCTGGTATCAAGCGTCCTCTCGTTTGTTTGTGACGATCATCTCCAAGCCCAGGAGACAACGTCTCATTAGAAACAGGCACATCTCTTTCCTGGGGGTTAGCACAACACACAGTGAAGCACAGCCGGCTGCACCTACAGCTCTGCACACAGACACTGCCAGATCACCTGCCCGGTCCCAGCTTCCAAAGGCTGTTGTCACCTTTCCTGGAGTCTTTTCAGAGAACCACCTTCTCAGCAAAACCAAACCAGGGTGCAGGATTGAGTGGGGAGGGGTGCCTAGGCTGCCACGCTGGCCCTGAATGGAAACCCACCCCTGCGGGCACTCTGAGGCTGTGCTGTGAAGTCCCACGGGACGGGGAGATGCCAGGTGAACATTTGACTGAGCTGCAGCCAGGGGAGCCGGCTCTGAGATTCCCGGCCTGGGAGGTTTGGCTGGAGCTGGGAACGCAGTCAGCTTGAGCCTGGCACTGTTTGCATTCATGTCAATAAAGCAAACAAAGCCAATCAGCCTCCCCATCACAAGCCACGAGCTGGGGAGCCCAGGGGGAGGGGGAGGATCTGCAGCAAGCTGCATGTGTACGTGGAGGGAGCCCGATAATTCAGCGTGTGTTATTCCGAAGCGCTGTGTGTGGTCCATACCCTGCATGGTAACAGTATCAGTCCCACAGGGACTGACGCGCAGCCTGGATGGAAAGAAGGCCTCGCCAAGCGGCTGGGATTTGTTTGCTGCTGGTGATGCACAGTAATATGCACATTGCCTGGAGGTTTTTTTTTTTCTTCTTCCCTTTTTGTATTTTACATTTTCATGCCTGCTCTCCTCTGGGATGAGGGAGGTGGTTTGGGAGACGGGGGGGGGGGGGGGAGCTCTATTTTTTGCTAAGTTCCACCTCCCCCATAAAACCCACTCTTTGCAAACAGATCTATTTTCTGCATGACGGGGAGGAAGCAAACCTGAGAGTAAATTGAGATGCTTGTTAGGCTGCAAACCGCAGGGCAGAAATAGCTTGGGACACACCATGCTCTTCGCTGCCCAGAGAGCAGTGACCTAGCTGGAGGAAATACCTTGGACTGCAAAATTTTGACCTGGATTCAGACTTTCCCCAAAAGTCCAGCGGGTGCCAGGGTTTTGTTTCAGGCCCATCACTAGTCCTGGACTTTCATTTGTATCAGTGAGTCCAACAGCCCTGGCTGGAAATTCTTTGCCAGGAATGGCTGGCTTTTCTGAGCACAGCCCTGGAATACAGAATGCTGTTGTTATAGGGTTTTCCTCCGGGGAATAGAATCCTGTTCCTAACTAGGAGACAAATGAAAGCTACGTTCATCCCATAAAGAGACAGCCCCTGTGCACTAAACAACGTTCACCATAGCCCTGGTGATGCCATGGTGCAAAGGGCCTGCATCCTTCCAGCACAGACTGCTCTAGGCTGGGACAGGCTGGCCATGGGCAGGCCAATGGAGACAGGACATGGCTTGGTGCACCTGCGTCCCTGCAAATGAACTATTGAAACAGGGGCATGGCTGACTCAGTGCCAACAGCCACCGAACAGGGGACATGCAGATTGGCTCCCCTCCAGCCCTAGAGAAACCTGGCTTTTTCTCTTCCTTTCAGGCAATCCTCTCTTCCCACTTGCCTGCTCTAAGGGCTCCTGCCCCCAGTGCCCCACATTCGGCTTTCTCTTCTCGTGTGCACAAATGCTAGTGACAGAAAATTCTGGGTGGTGGTCCCAGGGTATTAGAGAGACAAGGTGGGGAAGATAGTCCCTTGTTATGCCCCCAGTTTTCAGTGATTAACAATGAAATGCAGGGTGACTAGCTGGAAGTGCAGATCCCAAGGCAGCAGCCACTGGGAGCAATGGAAGAGATTCCTCGTTCTGACTGCCATGGGTAGAAATCAATCGCCTACTTTCAGCCTGCTGTGATTTACTGCAGATGAAGGAGAATAAGGAACATCTCCAGGAGAGAGCACAGTGTGTGGGTGTGGGTACGCACACCCATGTGTCTCTGCCCTCATGACGCACTGCGGCAACTCGGTGGAGAAAATGGCAGCTGAACTCTTCAGAGTTCTTAGAAACGTCAAAGTGCAGAGAATAGTGGGATCAAAGGATCATAACTCCAACCCCCAGAGTCTCCATCTTGACCCTGATTGGCCCAACAAACTCCCCTGAAACACTGGGACAGTTCAGAGCTACAGCCAAAGCTGGGCTTTGCGTCTCTGGGTGGCTATCTCAACATGCACACGGCAGCCCAAGGTGCTGGGGTGACACGTGCACTCAGGAAAGAGTCTTTGCAGCCTATTCTGCTCCCCCTGCCCATTGTGTAACATGCTTTTGTGGGTTTGCCCAGCCTCTTGGGTTTTCAGCATCTTCCTGCAAACCCCATGTTACATTTCAGGGGCTGGGAGAAGACACTTAATGCAGCATGCTGTTGCTTGTAGGATACAGGGCTGGGGGAAGACTCTTAATGCAGCACGGGGTTGCTTGCGCCAGGTCTAGATCAGCTCCCCCACAGCCCAGCCTTCCCCATGTGCTGGCGACAGGCAGCAGCTGTTTTCCAGAGGAAACCTATGGGCTGGGATGGCTCACAATGCCTTCATCCTACCCTTCACTATCAATTTCATGTCAGACTGTGCCTGTGAGTGTAGGGCTCAGCCTGGAGAACCCTGTAGGCTGCCTGCCCTGGACTCAGCTACAGCTTCCTCTGGCTGGTACCAACAACGACTGCTACCCCCTTGAACTGTCTCAACTCCTGTCTCCAGCACATAAGGACTGGCCAGTCCCCACCCCTGCAGGGAGCAATCAGGCACATCGCCCCTGATTTCCCCAGCGCACCCAGACCCAGGGGTCCCCGAGTTTGAATCACACACTAGCCTTTAGGCTGCAAGTCCTTCAGGGCAGCTCCAGATCAGTCTATACTTGGCCCTCATTCCTATCCTAGCCAAGTCCCACCCAATGATCAGAGATTTAACCATTCCCCGGGAGATAGGGAAGGATCAGGCCCATTCACCATGGGGGAGCCAAGTCACAGAGTAGATTATGTGACTTCCCCAATGTCACAGAGAAGGTCTGTAGCAGATTGAACCCACATGTTCTGGATCCCAATATAGCTCTCTATCCCAACCATCCTTCCCAAAGGAGGCCAGATTTTGGCTGGGTCCACGAGGGGTTTCAGTCATATGAACTATCCCAATAATAAATATCAACTTCAAACAAGAGTCCCACCTTTGAGGAGCAGAACTGAAGGACCTTGGGGCCCCAGGGAGCGGGCCGGGAGCCCGCCCTCCCTAGCGTTTTCTAGTCCAGCACTTCCGAGGCTAGTAAACTGCAGTAATGAAAAAGCAGCTCAATATGGTGAGTGCGTGGGCTGGAAGGAAACCTGTCTGTTGACCAGCTTTTTCCGGCTATCCCCGTAACGAGGAACAGGAGTGCGCTGCATCATCCTGAGCTGAGGGTTCTCCTGGGGTAGCTCACAGGATGGGAGTGTCAGGGACATGGTCTCCAGGGACCAGTACCAGAATATTCTGTAAGGGATAAATATGTTACAGACTGCCAGGAGCTTGGCTCCTACGCCAGTGGGGGACACAAGATGGGTTCAGTTTTATATTTAACTCGCCACCGTGCCTTTCATTTTAGGCTAAAGAAAAACAACAGAAGAAGAAAGACCAAAAGGCCTCTCCCCGGTCACATGCTGCAGCTCACCCAAAGTCAGCATGGCGGATGGTTCTGGCCCGCAGCAGAGCCTGAGGAAGGAGAGATCAAGGCCCTAGGAGATATGCACACTGCACCCAGCATGACGATTCACCTGGAGGGGAGTTCTCCCAGCAGCATAGCGCCAAGCTAGAGTGTTCGTGCAGGACTGATGCAGAGGGTGAAGAGGTGCAGCGTGACACACCAGCACAGCTCTCTGGGGGGTCTCCCATCCAAGCACAGGCCTTCCCTGACAAGCATTTAACAGAAGATTTGCCTAAGGTGGTTGACCTGATGACACTTCAGCTGCACATGGGCTCGCCCCATGCCTGGGGATGGAGTCAAAGATGTGGCTGCAAAGCAAACCCTGCTGAAGATCAGGTGGGGGGTGAAAAGATCACGTCTATGAACAATGATATAAAGACCATGGAGAAGTTGCAGGAGGAGCCAGGCATACATTTCTGATTCGGATCTAGGTTTGCTTGGCTGCCTGGAGCTGAGATTTTGGTTTGTTCTCATCTTCTGTTACATAGTTTGCATCATTATTTATTTATTTATTTATTTATTTGTATGATTGCCATACCTCTGAATCCCAGTCTTGGGCCAGGGCCCCCCTCCTCCAAGACACAGGACAAAATGATGGCACCTGCCCCATCGGAGTGGATTTCTGTTTCTAGGGCTGTCTTCTATTTGGCAACTGCTCTAGTGAGTTTCATAATTGTGGGAAGTGTAAGTGCATGGCAAGTTAAGCCCTGGAAATCTGGGTCAACCCATGGAACCTGTTGCCAGGGGATGATGTGAAGGGCAAAAGCATAACTGGGTTAAAAAAAGAATTAGCTAGGTTCATGGAGGACAGGTCCATCATGGCTATTAGTCAGGACAGTCAGGGACACAACCCCATGTCCCACGTGTCCCTAAACTTCCCGTGCTGGGACTGGACAATAGGGGATGGATCATTCAGAACTGCTCCGTTCTGTCCATTCTCTCTGGCACTGGCCACTGTCAGAGACAGGCTACTGGAATAGATGGACCACTGGCCATTCTTCTGTGCTTATAAATAGACAAGAATCCCACATAGCAGATGACTTTGATTAGGAGATTTGGAGAGGAGAGACCTCTGGAGGAAGGTTCCTTGTCCTTCCCTGGGCAGAAGCCAGAGCTCATATTGCTTTGAATGACCTGGAGCCTTTGCCTGGGAATGATACCCAAAGATCTCTCATCCTGCAATGGGTTTTCATAGAATCACAGAAGAATAGGGTTGGAAGGGACCTCACGAGGTCATCTAGTCCAACCGCCTGCTAAAAGCAGGACCACTCCTACTAAATCATCCCAGCCAGGGTTTTGTCTAACTGGGCCTTAAATATCTCCAAAGACCTCCCTAGGTAGCCCATTCCAATGCTTCACCGCATGTCTAGTGAGAAAGTTTTTCCTAATATCCAACCTTTACCTCCGCAGCGGTAATTTGAATCCATTGCTCCTTGTTCTGTCCTCTGTCACCACCGAGAACAGCCTAGCTCCCTCCTCTTTGGAGCACCCCTTCAAGTAGTTGAAGGTTGCTATCAAATCTCCCCTCAGTCTTCTCTTCTGTAGACTAAATAAGCCTTGTTCCTTCAGTCTCTTTTAGTTTGTTTTGACATGTTTGCAAGGGCTATAGAGGTGGGAACTTGGGAAATGATTTTATTATGTGTTCCCAGGACTTCAACACCCCTGTAATGAATAGATAGGTCTTTGACAGTAAGGGTCACTGAGTGCCCACCACACTCCAGCTAAGAGGGATCACATATTTGCCAGCCCTGTAGAAAGCAAAGTAAACAGTGTCCGATTTTGACTTGATAGTTTTGCTGGTTGCCCCAGAATTGAAAGGTGAAAAATTGCCGCTTTGCTCTGAAATCAGCACAATGCCCCTGTGAAAACCAGCCCTCTCTCTCAGGCTGATGGAGTTTGCTCTCCCACAGATCGAAATGGGGCCGTAATGGTCTCACCCTGCCCTTAATTCTCATGAGGAAGACCTTATGGGGAGCCAGCAAAGCTGATATTGCTTGTCTGAGATGCTGCAGTCAAAGGAGAGAGAGAGAGAGAGAGAGAGAGAGAGAGAGAGAGAGCGAGCAAGCACCAACCATCCCTTTCGCAGGCAAGGAATGGAAAAAAATATATGAAGGAAAGTGGAGGGAAAAAGAGAAACGTAGGAGAAAAAGGGCCGGTTTATTAAACACAAGGCAAATCCAAACAGGTTAAGTCACCCTAGCCTCACGCCAGACGAGTGTAAATTAGCTCGGTGTGGCTGTGACTTCCAGGCCTTCTCCAAGATAAACAGCCCTCACCCTGTCCCAGAAAAGCTTTCACGGAAACTTCTGGCCCAACACTCCTGCCTCTGTCTGCAGCAGTGAGCGGGAGGCGGCAGTTGGCCTCTCTTTGGTGATCCAGCCCAAGCTATCGCAGACAATGACAGCTTTTCTAGCAAGTGTTGCTGCCGGTAACTGCAACGCTCGAATGCTGGGACACTGGCGAGCTGTTCTCTGGGGCGAGGCGCTGGCGGGGTAGTCGGCTGGTCATTTCCCATCCACAAGGAATATGGTGAAATGCCAGCTGCATGCTCTTACACAGCTAAGCCATTGCATAGCAAACTAGGTAGATCAGAGGAATTGGTGAGGCTAGGGGCCAAATTCAGTTAGGATTCAAGCCCTGTAATGCTATTAACTACACAACCTAAAAACCAGCCCTCCAAACCCCAAAGGGAGCACAGTTTATGGCTTTCAGTGGCGTTAGGTGCATGGGCCTGGCAGCACCTCAGCGGACACAACCAAGGGACCTTTATTGTCCCTCTAGCACAAATGGGGAACGGAAGCTCAGTGAGACAAAGTCCCTGACATGCTGCAGTTTGAAAGAGGAGTCGATCTGTGCATGTGAAGGAACTTTTAGTGCGTGGCCCCAGTTCCACGCAACCACCTAGTGCATGGTAGATCTGCCCCTATCTTGCCACACGCTAACAACTCTCCATCTAGACAAGCCCTGACTCACGTGCCTAGGTCCCAGAGGCAGGGACCGACCCCAAATGTCCCGGTTAGTCCAGCCCATCCTTCCCCTCTGATGTGTCGCACTAAGCCTCACCTTGACTGAGACTGCAGATTAAACCGGCCTTTGGCCTGCTGCCGCCGGTTCTCTGACCCCTAGATACCCCTTTACCCAGATCCAGGGAGAGGGATGGACGGGTACTGAGCTGTAACGGTTATGGCCAGGCAGCTTTCACTCTCCAGAGACGTCGAGCTAGCCACAGTCAGCAGTGCTAGGCAGCACTAGGTTTGCGATCACGTGCACCAAACTCCATTGCTGTGTCCTTTGGCACATCCCAGAACGGATCACTGCAGGCCTCAGCAATTGTCCCCGTCTGGAGGATTAGCAGAGCGAGCAGATTCTCTGGCTGCAGCATTTTCCATTCAAAGCCAAGTGCTGGGGAAAGCCAAAGGCAGTGAGCAGAGGTGGCCAGAGTCTCCCTGAATCAAAGAGTCTCCTACGCTGAGGAAGGTGCCAGGAGAGGATTGTGCTCCTTGGAAATGCCGCACATCCCAGGGCTACATTGGGAATATCACACGGGTTTCCAGGGCTTTCTGCCAGTCAGGGCTACACATTTTTCAACTGAGTCCATCAATGTTCAGTCCTGGCCCAACCTAACCAACACAGCAGGGCTGCATACAGGACAGCTGGGCTTGAGGGGCGAGGTGGGTGATGGCTGAGAACAGCTGAGGAGGTGACACTGATGAGGCAGGGCAGAGTGGAACAAAGGGCTCCTGCTTCCAAGAAGTGATGGCAAGAAACCTGTCCCTGTGAGGTTTACATCGCAGTTAGGCCTCGTCCGCACCGTTGAGGACTGTGCAGTGCTGTGGAGACCTGACCCTCGCCAATCCTGCTGGCTGCCTGATCCTTCCGGGAGCTGCTCAGCTGATGGGTTTGTCCCTTTCTGTTGTTATTAACACCTGGATGAACGTTAAACCTGCCATGTTAGGAACAAATTATGCCTAAGTGCCTAACTTCACTCCACCAAAAGGTGGACAGTGACCACTACATAATAGCCCATCGAACTCTTGTTTCATCTCCTGAGGCTCGGGGTGCTGCCTCCTTCCATTTCTGGAAATGGCTGTAACTCACCCCCCGACACAGATCTGAATGCTGCCCCCAGCTGTGGAATGGCCAGCCAATGAGTGCAAGGGAGCAGCAGGGAAAAGAGGCTCCTGGCCGGAAAAGGCCATGTGGGAACTGGCTTTGTGAAGGGACATTTCACACTCTAGAATACTGGGTCTCAGGCTTTGCATGTTGGACCCTCTGCAAAGGTGGGATGGAACTCCGTTTGTTATGTTCAGTGCAACAGAAGTTAGCCAGGTACCTTATGGGCTGGCAGTGTTGGCTTCCTGTGAAGCACTGGGGCAGATGCAGGTGGACTCAGGGGCTTTCCTGATATGGGCAAATGCTGCCTTCCTCTCCAAGGGGCTGCTCATGGGACAGGAGCCATTTCTGCAATGCCAGCTGGACAGAATAGGAGCCTCCATGGATGCAGCCAGACACAGCCCCAGTGCCCAGTTTACACTCTATAGCCTACTTAGAAGGTCCTGGGCAGGTGATGACATGCCATAGTCCAGCAATCAGAAATGATCACAGACGCTGGCTGGGTCTGTCTCAGGTGCCCATGTCTTTAAACATTGATGATGATTCGTTCTCTCCTGCATACTCTGCAGCAAGCTCAGCTTGGTGCTTTTGCCTCCGCCCCCACCTTTCCAGGTGCGCACATACCCTGAGAGAGATCCCAGCCCATTCACTGGAGAGGCAGAGAGACCCTGGCCAGAAACACAGACAGGGATTTCTTGGTGCTGAGAGGCAGGAGGAAGCTGCCCCTGGCTCTGTTTCTCTCATTTTGCTCTGGAGTCTGTGACAATCTGAAGATTCAAGCATAGCTAAGAGCTTGGGTGCAGGGAGAGGCCCCACCCCAGCCCTGGGCAGCACCCCAATCCCTGACCATCAGACCCCAAATCTGCCCTTAGAGACATAGAGTCATAGGGCTGGAAGGGACCTCATGAGGTCATCTAGTCCAACCCCCTGCTAAAAACAGGACATCTCCCATCAGTATTTTCTACCTTGATTTCCAAGGCTGTGAGATAGCAGGCCAAGTAAATGGGACAGGTGACTCAGTAAAGAGGTGCCTGCATAATAGATCAAGGAAATGTGATTAAGGAAGAGATGGGACTTGAATAATTGAAGATTAATCAGGGACTATTCAGTGTAACCTGAGACCGAACTGGGCTGCATTTAGATGAGTGAGAGATTGCAAGCGGAGACGAAAGCATCCTGCTCCTGCACCAAGGAGATTATTATTCAGGGCTCTGGAATCGTCAGGAGGTGGAAATAGCGGCAGCAGGGCCGGGTGCAGACTGAGAGGCGCCAGCGTGAAGTGAGTTAAGAGGTGCTCAGCTCTCTCTCGGTGTGACATGGAGCAATGGATTATGGACCAGCAAGGAACGTACAATTTAGAAACCTGCTGAAAATATTTTGCCTTCTCCCAACAGTGGCTTATGGTGAGTAAGGTGCTGGGACAAAGCCAGACTCCTGGCAAGGGTGGGCAGCTGCCCCCAGGCAGAGGGAATGGACTAGATACCCTGCTTGCTAGGAGAGGGCAGCATGTCTTAAATGTTGTCAGTTGGAAAACCTGGTGATGCCGGGGGCAGCTCCTGGGAGCGCGGAGGGACACAGTTCTGTTATGTTGTCTTCAGCCCCATAAGCTGCCACGTAATCGTCCCCACAACACCCGCCCCCACATCCAGGACGGGGCACGACTGTGATCCCCTGTGTGGGGCAGAGGCTGAATTGACTCGGGAGCCTGTGCCAGACAAGGGAACTGATGCCCTGTCTCCCAAGTCGCAGGCTCTGCGCTAACCACTGGACTGTCCTCCCTCTCTCGTTCACCCCAGCTCAGCTGCTCCACCCGGGTGATGCGACGTACGAGGAGCAGACAGTCAGAGGGGTCCGGCACCACGCCGTGCAGCTGGGGTGTGGTGACGTGGGCTCACCCCTGGTGGTCTTCTGGAGCTTCACCAAGCTGGGCTCACTCGTGCCCAGGGCCGTTGCCATCAGCAATGGGATAGAGTCCAAGGTGGAGAAGGCGGCTTCTGCCTTGGGGCAGGTGAGCCTGAGGAATGGCACCCTGGAGGTGAGTGACCTGCAGACGGCTGCTGAAGGCCACTTCATGTGCCAGGTGATGTACGAGGCGGACGGAGAGATCAAAGTGGGCTACTTCTACGTCGAGCTGGTCGTGCTGGGTAGGTGACATGGGGGCTGGGCCCAGCTGACCAAGCCAGTAGCTTCAGCCAGGGTCCCCCAAAACCCACAGCAGTCCTGTGCTCCCTTCTGCAAGGCCCACCTCACAGCCCCAGCCCTCTGCTGTGGGGCCGCAACACCAGCCTACTGGGATATGGACAGGCAAACTCAGGGAGGGGGTGGGAAGTTGGTCGCATTCTGGGCTGCAGGGCGGAAATGGAATCCAGAGGCCCTGACGCCCTGTCCTCTCCTCCAGTCAGTGCAAAGACACATCAATTGTATGCTGCCCTGGAAATGGTGCTGCCTGGAAAGACGATGAGTCCTCCATTGGAGGTGGAGATGGCAGAGACCCATTTGGTCCCAGCTGTTCCATCCTCCCAAGGCGTCCCCTGCAGTATGTTCCCCACTGCCTTACCCAGCCTGTTCTTACTAGATGACTGTAACGCCTAGGAGGCGCAAAGCTGGACCAGGCCCTGCCGTTCTAGGTGCCAGGCAGTGAAAAGGCAGGCCTTGGCCCAAAGTGCTTAGTTCTCAATGCCTCACAAAACAGGGCTGCCATTGCTTCCTTCTGAATGCTTCAGTCACATTCTTCAGCACACGAGGGGGTGGCAAGCGAAGTGGTGATTCTGCTCAGCTGTCTAAGAAGACGCACATAGTCCTCTTGAAATCCACCTGGAGCGGCAGCATTGTGTCTGAATCCCCACAGCTTTTCTGCCAGATCCTTGGGGTCTATCCCACTTTTCTTGGGCCACTCAGCAGTTGTCTGGCTCAGTCAGTGCCTTCCCGTGCTGTCTCTGCTTGTCAAAGTGATTGGTCACATGCATTTTGCTGGGCGGGTTTGGATAGACTCAGTTGGCAAATACTTCTTGGTTGCTGGGAGATTCTCTTTCTGAAGAACATCGTTCACTGCTGGGCGGCCACTTCCTGCTGGTAAACCCATGATCTCTGGAGGGTTGGGGTTTTACTCGTTGCTGATGGAAGAGCTCAGTTATCTGTCAAACACACAAAGCCCCTGGGTTTTATTTTCAGCTTTAGCTGCAAACCGTGTCTCTCATAATGGCAGAACAGTTCACAGATCCGTTCATAAACTGTGACCAATTAGATTCTCTTGTCAGATCTCCTGTATATCAAAGGTCAAAGACTTTCAGTCCCATTAGGAGACTGAATCCGGAGACAATGTAGTGTTTACTCCGGCTCACAGCAAAGCTGTGCAAGTTTTCCAGGTGTTGTTAGCATAGAATCATAGAATCATAGAATAATAGGGTTGGAAGGGACCTCACGAGGTCATCTAGTCCAACCCCCTGCTAAAAAGCATCATTGCCATGATCACTGGAGATATAAATAAGGAGAAGTCTGGGGCTTTTGAGTCCGTAATTCCAGAGAGAAAAGAATAGACAAGGCAGAATGCAAAAGAGGAGGGGGAAATTACTCACTAATAATTAGTTGACTGATGGATTGGACACACTGACAAACAATTCATTACCTGCTCTGTACAGCAGGTCAGATAAAGCAAACAAGCTTTGGAGATAATTGACTCGGCAGTTGATGGGAAAACACACTGAATAAACTTCCTGAGAATATCAGTCTGCTGTAGGAATTCTCACACCTGGCACACCCACATCTGCCCTGGTAGTATCTTAGCGCACTCTATGTGGCAGTGAACTGAGCCTTCCCTGGTAAGAAGGGAGAGGATATTCTTATTTACAGAAGGGGAAGCTGAGACAGGGAGCAGTTAGAGGCAACAGTTTCAAATTAGCTTTTGATTTGAGGGCTGCAACTTATTACCGCTTATTGCTGTGATGGAACCCAGGAGCCCTGATCATTGACCAGGACCCCAGGTGTAGAGCCCTGCACAGAAACAAATGTGCGGATCCGTATCTGATCTGCATCTGCACGAAATGGTCTGCGGATATCCGTGTTGTATCTGCGGATGTGGATAGACAAAACCCTGGCTGGGGTGATTTAGGGGGAGTGGTCCTGCTTTTTAGCAGGGGGTTGGACTAGATGACCTCGTGAGGTCCCTTCCAACCCTATGATTCTATGATTCTATATAATGTGGATATCCGCGGATATAATGCGGATATCCGTGGATTTGTAAGGCTCTACCCAGGTGCTAGGCGTTGTACAAACACAGAACTGAAGGCTGGTCCCTGCCCCACGGAGCTTATCATCTAGGTAGAAGACAAGAGACAGGTAGCTACAGACAGGTGGATGGCGAGAGGAATGAGATAACATGAGTTAGTATGGCCAGCCACGGCCTCAGTTTGTTGTCAAGGTCTCGTAGGCATCACAATGGAAGAGAGCCCTTGCAGGTCCCATCAGCTCCAGCTGGGTGCTAAGCACCACTGAGAGCCCGGCCACAGGTGTCTGGAGTTGGGCACCAAAAATCCAGGCACAAAACCACCCTCAAGCAGTCAAAGATCATGAGTCAGGCGGTCCTCAAATTCATGAAATCAGCTTTAAAATCATGAGATTTATTAAAAAATTCTGACTTTTCAGTGTTTCTCTAAAAAGCTTTTTGGTTGCCTTGGGTCATGTTTACGAGCTTTTCTCCACAACTGCTTCCTTTTTTTTTAAACTGACAGCTAAGATGCTTGTCTCATCACCTGACTCCAGGAGCTGGGAAAAAACACCAATTATTGGAAGGCTCATAATAAAAGCATGAGAGATGACATCACTGCAGCTAGCTATTGGACCCATAGGCCGCCTGTCAGGGACAGCAGAGCTAGGCACCAGCAGACCAAAATGCAATCCTAGATTAACACCTGGAGCCAGACAACCCAGGGAGGTTGGAACCAAGATCTGGATTCCAGTTTGGCTGCTGGGGGCTGCCCTATTGCCAAGAGAGTTACATGGGCAGCTGCTGCTGGGATGTGTGTGAGCCAGAGAACTCACAGCCTTTGGAGCTCTGCTCCCCTGATCCAGCGTGCCCATTGACATCAGGTCCTCAGGGTGGTAGAAGGGCAGTACCTTTTTAATTGGCTGGACTCTGGTCCATGGAGGTGCAGAGGTGCTAGGTGGCAGGGCTTGGTTGGACCCTTTGTAGAAGGACCTCTCCCCCAGAGCTCAGTGTCTGAGGGAAGGGGGAGCCTGGATGAATCGGTCGGAACTCTGCGTGTCCAGCACAAGCCTGGCCAGGGCAGGGTGAGAGAAGTTACCTGTCCCCCTTCCTTCAGGAGACCAGAGAAGTCCTCTCCCTCCCTTCTTCCCTCCAAGCTGCTGGGCCAAAGGTTCAGCGGTGGCCATCTGATCCTGGCCTCTTTACCTCTCCCTATACTCTGCCCTCTGTCTCTAGCAATTGGGGTCTGAAGGGCTATGTCTACACTAGGAAAAGTTAGGTCGACTTTGTTAAGTTGACTTAATAAGGTTGACTTTAAGTTGACCTTATTAAAGTCGACTTAACAAAGCGGATTAAGTTGATTTAGCTTTAAGTCGACTTAGTCCACTTTGTTAAGTAGACCTAACCACCCTTAAGTTGACTTAATAAAAGTCGACTTAAGGGTTACTCTACATCCACTCCATCCTTAAGTCAACTTAAGGAGTCGACTTAAGGGTTAAGTCGACCTAACGAGTGGTTGTTATAAAGTTGACTTAAGCTTTCATTAAGTCGACTTAAGGAATTTCTTAAGTCGACTTAATGAAAGCCTAGTGTGGATGTGGCTTAATTTAAGTTGACTTAAGCCTCCTTAAGTCGACTTAAATTGCCAGTGTAGATGTCACGTAAAAGGATGCCACGTAAAAATAACATGCCTGGGTCAGCAACAAATGGGTTTCTCCTAGAAAGGGCTGGTCTGGGAAAGAACCGGCCAGGTCCAACTGGAATGGAGTAGCAGGAGACAAATGGCTTGGCCTGGGTGAGATGGGAAAGGAGTGAGCTCCGGGGATGGTTGGGATGGAGAGCAGGGGTTTGGGGTGGAGAGGGTTTGGAATGGATTTGATAGGAACCAGGCAGAAAGGAGGGGGAGGGGATGGAATGGGGGGGCCGCGCACCTGAGCCATGTCCCTGGTCTCCCCCAGTTCCCGTGCCCAAGCCCTTCCTGCAGATGAACAACTCCACGCCGGTAGAAGGCACCTCGGTGACGATGACGTGTGGGGTGAAGGAGGGGACACTCCCCATTGAGTACTCCTGGCAGCACTACACCCAGCGGGAAGGTGTGGTGGTCGTTGCTGAAACGGCCGGCGGGCTGCTGTCTCTACTGGCAGCTAACCGCACTCACATGGGCTGGTACACCTGCACAGCCCACAACGAGGTCAACAGCCAGACCAGCGACGAGATGTACCTCGACGTCATTTGTAAGTGACCTGCGGGCTGGAGCAACCACCCAGGCCCGCCGCTCTGCTCCTGGCCTCACGCGCCCCCCCTTCAACAGCCCAATCCTGCCTGATGCTAGGTGGTCACAACCCCGCCCAAGGCTAGTGGGTATTGGCGTACTCAGAACCTCCCAGCACTGGGCCCCACATGAGCGTCTTCAACAAAATAAGGGTTCCTGCCTCTTGCATCTGATGAGGACTGAGGATTTAGAATGGGAGTAAGTTTACGATGCCCCAGAGAAAAAATGCTGGTAACCAGCTTGGGCATCATAACCCCATCTCTACTCCCTGCGCTGGGGGGCCAGAGCCTTCCTGATATCTCAGAAGTGGGACCCCCTGGGCGACAGATCCCCAAAGAGATTCAGACAAACATCCCAGCTTCTGTGCCTCCCTGCTGCTAACTGCCTCCTCCTCCACCCTGCAGATGGCCCTGACGAACCCGTGATCAGCATTGAGCCATTTGCCATGAACCAGAATGGCTTTTCAGCTAATGAGCAAGAGGAGGTGACCATGATCTGCTTGGCACCTTCCAACCCGCCCAGCCACTATGTCTGGTTTTACAACAGCTCCCAGGTTTACTCAGGCCAGAAGTACGTGATAGCCAAGATCTCCCGGACTCAGACGGGCACCTACACCTGCCTTGCCCAAAACACACACCTCAATACACGCACACAGACCACCATCAGCCTCACCGTCTACTGTAAGTGTATCCCTCCCAATGGCCGGGCATGTGGCCATCTGGATACCCTCTGTCTTTGGCATGTACAGCTGCATCCCCTTTCTGGTCGCTTCTCTTCTGTCCTCTCCAGTTCCTCCCCCCCCCCCCGCCCCCGTTTCCCTTCCCTGATTCTGATGGTCTCCCGTTAGCTAATGAAGTACCAGGAGGATAGGGAAGAGATTCAACTCCAGGCCCCAAGCTTTAGCGTGGGCAGTTTAAGTCTCAGGAGAAGAACAGAGATGTTTCTATCTCTGTTGATCCCAAATGATGCAGACCAAGCAAGGAGCAGGCCTTCGTGAGAGCACAATAGCTCCTTTCTCTCAGGGTTTAAAACCTCGGGACAGAAGTGTGCCAGCATTGAGATGTTGACTGTGCTGCATGTAAGTGGGCCAAGGAAGCTGTTGTGTTCTTTCTGGTTGGCCTCACCCAGCGAGGCCAGCATTGCGGGGAGGAAAAGAGAAGGGGGTTTGTGAGTGAACCTGAGGCAGGCTGTCAAGCAGATGATCACGAAGAGGGAGTGTTTGCCAACAGCTGCGGTGGCCAGCACAGCAGCAAACACCAGTGCAGGAATTCTGCTCAGTTTGTATCTCCAGGTTTACTTGGAAAGGCTCCTTTCTTGTGGTGCACAAGGGCCCAGAGAGCATGCCTCAGGGAGAGACCCTGGGGCGACAGCACATGGAATCGCCCTGTGAGGCAGGAGACTGGGGAGGGGAAATGCGTAAAAGAACTGAATTCCCTGTTAAATCCTGAGGTCCAACAGGTTTGTTCCTGGGGGGGTCCAGCAGGATCTTGGGAGGTGGTTTAGGGGCTTGGCAAAAGTGTGTGGGGGGGGATTTGGGCAGAACAGAGAGCTGGAAGGACTGGTCCTGAGGAGAGGGGTGGCAGCTGAAAAGGGTCACTTGAGGGAGATGCTAGCCTCACGGATGCTGGTGGTTTGGGGGAGGGACTGACTCTGGGCACCAACTGGCACCGAAAGTGGGTTGCTAGCAAAGCTGGCACTGGTCTGAAGAACTGGTGTCAGGTCAGGTTGTCTGCAAAAGGCTTGGGCTCTACACCACAGGGCAGGCACCTTGAGGACCGGACCTGGTGCGTCAGTGTGTCCCAGAGATGCTGGGTCAGTAGCCTGGCACCAGCTACCATGTTGCTTTCTGCCCTCTGCAACCTCCAAAGAGCTGTGGGGACAGCAACATGCCCAAGTGAACTTGCCCTCTGCTCGCCGTCAGCTGCTCTTTCTCCCACCTTAGTGCTGACTGCAGGCAGGGCCTACACAGCGTCTCTGTCTCTGTCCCCGGTGCTCAGACAGCCATTGCTGACACAGCAATTGCCCAGGGAGCTGGCCCATAGGGAAGACCTCACAGAGACACACAGAGCTAGCAGGCAGCACTGCCACATGGTCACCGGCTCCCTGTCCCTGGAGCCTTGCCTTCTTGGTGTCACTAACGCCTCTTGCTGTTGATCCCATCTCTGCCCCACGCACAGATCTGCCCGAGGGGAAGCGTAGCTGCACGCCGGTTCCTGCTGCCAATTTCCAGGACATTGCTCTGCAGTGTTCGTGGGCTGGCGGCTTCCCCCCAGCACGGCTGCGGTGGGTGAGAGCTGGCCGCCGGGAAGAGAACGCGGCGGTGGCCTACTCAAATGTCACCAGAATCCAGCGAGGGGTGGACGTCCGGAACGGCAGCTCATACACCTGCTTGGCTTCTCACCCAGCACTGAGAAAGGATGCTGTCTGCACCACCACAGTGTGTAAGTGCCCTACCCTGCCCCTCCCAGTACAGCCCACCTTTAATAAGATAGTTGGCCCTGAGCTCTGTCCCCCCCCACCCCCTCATCTTGTGGCTGAGTGTAGAGAGATGGTGCCACGGAGTGTGGGTCTCCAAATGAGGGCACGGTTCCTCTCTGCTTACTGTAAAGACTCACGAGGACGTTTGAGACACGAGGGGCCCTGGGTAGATGGGCCCTTTGTCCGGTAACCAGTGGGAGCTGTGCTGAGACTAACTCCCCACAGTGGACCAGAGTCCCTTCACTCTGCAGGGGCTTTGCTTGAGAGGTGCATCTGGGTCATGAAAGCCCTTCCAGGGTCTGCAACCCCATCACAAAGCAAGGTCACGTTGTGGCCTGAGGCTGGCTTTGCACAAGGTGCTGCTGTCACTCAGCCCGTCCCAGGGCGATGGATCAACACCGCATCATGACATAAATGTCCATGGGGTGCTGGTGCCTGACTAAAATGCTGGGCTCTGCAGGCCATGCGCATCCCATGGACGCAGATACAGGTGGTGCAAACCGAGTGGGTGCTGAGGACGCCTGGGGTGACTGTCGGAGTGTCGGGATGTTTTCGCCTGATCTCTTCATGCCCTGCTATGGTCCCGCTCCAGAGGGAATGCTAAAAAGCCTATGGGACTGTCCAAGCGTCCCCACTTGTTTTTTAAGAAGCCTTTTCCATGCACCGTTCCACGTGTGGCTGAGTCTCTGGAGCCTTGTCTTTGCAACTGTCCCAGCTTTGGCTGTGATTCTCCTCTCACTCACACTGACGTAACTCTCTGGAGTTCCCCTGTGTCTCTAGGCATGCACCTCAAAAGGCCTAGCATGTGTATGGCAGCGGTTTGGAGGCGGCAGGTGCCCCAGAGGAGGGGGGGAGGGGGGCGATTTGGGAATGCCTGACTCCTCCCAGTTTATGTGGGGAGAGCAGAGAATTGGGCACCCGCATGAGGGGACAAGCAGTGTCTCCGCCGGGTTGGATGTGGGCAGGGATGCTTGTCTCTAAGCTGCTGCTGTCTCTGCTCTCTCAGGGATCCCCATTGGGAGCCCCACCTGTTCTGCCATGGCCACGAAGCAGAACGAATTCCTCATGCTGTCCTGCGTGTGGGCCGGAGGGCTTCCCCATATCATGCTCTGGTGGAGGGACTGGCAGGACCGCCTGCTGGGTGGCTTGAAACCATCCAGCAACATCTACGTCATGAAATCCAACAGCACCCTCGGGGGCAAGGCATTCACGTGTGTCGCGGCCCACCCGCTGCAGGCCAGATCCAGGGAGTGCCTTGTCCGGCTGGGTAAGCAGGCTGGCGGCCAGCCAGAGAGGCTGCCAGGAATTGGGGCCAAGCCTCACTGCTCAAAGCGGCCAGAACAAAGCATATCTGGGGTGGGTTCTCTGAAAGTGACCCCTGGTCTACACGGCCACTGACAGACACTGCCTTTTAGCTCTTGTAGTTGAGGCCACCAGTGATTTGGGAGCTATCGGGGACCGGGTCTGTTCCCCAGGCCGTGTGTGCAGCTGCAGCATGGCTGGTGACCATGATATCTGGGCACCACACGGCTCAGGGCTGCAGCAAAAGGGAGGGTGTCTTTGGACTGGGGTGTAAGCTTGCCCCTGCTGAGCCACAGTCGGCGCTGGGTGATTCCTGATTAAGAGCACTCACTTTGCCATAAATAAAGTATTTCCCGAAGCCTTGAGGACCCCCACAGTGGGCTTCTTCCTCAGACGTCAATGCCCAGAGCCAGGGGCTAGTAGGCCTCACCCTGCCTTCAGTAACACATGTGCAGTGCAGAAACCGCCCCCCCCCCCATCATCCCAAGGGCATTCAGGGATCGTAAAGGGCAGAAATAGGAACTTCCAATCAATTCCCAATCCTGCTGATGCATGGACAACCCCAGTGTGCTGCCCCTGGGAGCTGTTCTAGCCACAGTGCCTCTCTCTCTCTGGGCAGACATTCCCCGGCTGGTGGCAGAGCGTACAGAGGTGTCGCTCTTCGAGGGCGGTGATGTGCAGCTGGCCTGCGCGCTGCAGGGGCCCCATCTGGGAGCCGAGGTGTTCTGGTACAACAGCAAGCGCCAGGTGATCCAGCCAGACGCTGTGAGGTACAGGCTGCAGCAGAGCGATGCCTGGTTCAACCTGACCATCCGGGACACTGAGTGGATGAGGGACAGCGGCACCTACCACTGCGCAGCTGTGAATGCCGTGGGCAACACCACCGTTCCCATCATCCTCCGCGTGAAGAGTATGCTGGGCAGGGAGGGAGCTTGTGGGAGCCACACAGGGATGGGAGGCTTGGCAGAGTTTTCGAAGGCAGCAGGTTGGAGTGTGCTGGGACCTGCAAAGAAGGAGAAGTGGATGGGAGGGATCTGGTTGCACCCATGGAGTGGGGCAGGGACAGGACCTTGTAAGACCACCTCTGACAGGCGTTTGTCCAACCTTTTCTTAAAAAACTCCAAATGATGGAGATTCCATAATCTCCCTCGGCAATTTATTCCAGTGCTGAACTATCCTGGCATTTAGGAAGTTTTCCTAATGTTCAACCTAAACCATCCTTGCTAAAATTTCCCATTGCTTCTTGTCCCATTCTCAGAGGTCAACGAGGACAATTTATCAGCCTCCTCTTTATTACAACCTTTTATGTACTTGAAAACTGTTATCATGTCCCTTTTCAGTCTTCTCTACTCCAAACTAAACAAACCCAGTTTTTTTCAGTCTTCCCTCCTAGGTCATGTTTTCCAGACTGTTCATCATTTTTGTTGCTCCCCTCTGGACTTTCTCCAATTTGTTCAAATCTTCCGTGCAATGTGGTGCCTAGAACTGGACAAAATACTCCAGCTCAGTATTTTGTCAGCACGGAGTAAAGTGGAAGAATTACTTTGTGTGTCTGGCTTACAGCTCTCCTGCTAGTCCCTCCCAGAATGCCCTTTGCTTTTTCTTGCCAGGCCGTTAACTCAGTATAACCCCCCAGATCTCTTTCTGTAGCCCTCCTTCCTAGGCAGTCGCTTCCCATTTTGTCAGCGTGCTATTGATTGTTGCTTCCTATACGGAGTACTCAGCACTGAATTTCATCCTGATTAGTTCAGAAGGTTGGCCAGACATGTCATCTAGCTGCTGGGACCCCAGCAACCATGGGGTGAGCACCAAGGGTTACTGTTTCATTTACCCCTCGGTTTTGATCTTAGAATCCTAGAAGATGAGGGGTGGAAGGGACCTCAGGAGGTCATCTAGTCCACTTCCTGCTGTGTGTGTACGGTTGTCTCTATAGGTACAGCACTGACACACGTCCCTACTCCCTACAGAATACCCAACGCCCCCCAACGTGACGATCAGCAAGCTGATGTACACCCGGCAGCGCACCGAGGTGCAGCTGGAGTGGGTGACGCAGGGCTCCGGGAACTTGACTGGCTTCGTTGTCCAGAGGCAAGAAGTAAAGAAATCCTCATCAGGCCCATCCCGGTCGGCAGCCCGTGCCTGGGAGACGGTGGCCAGTGACATAGAACCTGACATCCGGGACCGCAGGGTGGGAGGCCTGGACCCGGCGGTGGTGTACGCCTTCCGCATCCTGGCTGTCAACCACCGCACCACCGGGCACCCGTCTGAGGTGAAGACCCCAGGTGAAGTGACTACGCTCTGCTCCTCTCTCTCCAGGACTCCTGCTGGGCTCCAGGCCAGGGGCTGGAGCTGGGTAGCCTGTCCTACAGCAGCTATGGCCCACATGGCCAGAACTCGGCCCCCCTTTCCCCAGGCTGGGCCTGTGGGGGGCAGAGCATGTGAGGGAGAAGGGGGGGGTGTTGTTGGGGTATAGATAAATTAGGGGGAGGATGCAGGGCTGTAACGAATTCTGGCTATATGAGCAGGACCAGGCACCATGGAGTAGCTTTAACCACCCCCTCTAGGGCTGCGGCTACACTGGTAAATTAAGTCGACTTAAGCTTGCTTAAGTCGACTTAATTTACCCTGCAGCTACACTACAGTTTCCTTAAGTCGACTTAAGCAGCTTGCTTAAGTCGACTTAAGGAAAATAAAGTCGACTTAATTAAAATTAAGTCTACTTTATTAAACCTCCTTTCCACTAGACCTAAGGCTTAAGTCGACTCCCTAGAGTTGACTTAAGCCAGTGTAGCCGTGGGGTAGCCCTAAGTCGACTTAGGGCTACCCCAGGGCTACACCAATGCCCTCTCTGCCTGGCGGGGGGGCACAGGGGGAGCCTGGAATGCCCTGCCCACCCTGCCC
>ML685942.1:3062126-3194932 GCA_007922175.1 Pelusios castaneus | reverse complement strand
CCCCCTGGCATTGGGCAAGGGGTGCCCCCCCCCCCCCCGCCACCGTAGACCTGCCCTAGGTCCCCCTTAGCCCCTAGAAGTCGACCCAGGCGTCCAGTGTGGACGCTCTAGGTCGACTCTTTAAGTTCCCCTTTAAGTCGACTTTATTTTTAAGTGGAGACACACTAAGTCGACTTAGTTAAAGTCGACTTAAATTACCCAGTGTAGCCATAGCCTAGGATTCTTGTCACATTGGGATGAAAGAACAGGAAAGTAGCCAGCTCCCATCCCCAGGTCCTTCCTTGGGGGCGAATCCCAGCAAGTAGGACAGGCTGTGTGGAGCTGGCCACTCTGGATGGCTCCCCACAAGCAAGGCTGGAGCTGGGAGGTGTAGGTGCCTAGCACGGTTGCATTGTGGGCTATAGATTGATGTGTTTGTATTGGAGTGTAGGGGGTGGTGTCATTGTGTTAGGGTATAGGGGATGGTGTGATTGCATTGGGGTATTGTGTTAAGGTGAAGGGGTGGAGTGATTGCATTGGGGTGTTGTATGAAAGGGGGACACTGTAGTTCAGGATGGAGGAGCATCGCCAGTTGCTTGATCTCTTCATTCAGTTGTGGGCATGGGGAGGACTGTGGCGTTGTACAGCCACAATCCCAGAATTTGTACACTGATGGGCAGTGGCCTGGAAGCATTAGGTTTCAGAGTGAACACGCTGAGGCAGTTCGCACCTCCTTTTGAACTACTGGCTGGGCCTAATTCTGTCCTCACGCAGTATCCATTAGAAGTAATTCACCCAGCTTCCTGGAGCTACCCCGTCCCCAGAGTCATACCGTTGTGTGTGAACAGAGTGGGACTGCTGAGTTCTCTCTGCCTGCAGCCATTCAGACCATGCTACAGCCCATTCATAGTGTGACAGTATCTTTGCAGACGGGGGGGGGGGGACTAGCAACAGTTCCCCCCAAGTTGAAGCTTAAACTCTGCAGCCTTGCTAGAGTCATTGGTGAGAGGCTTGTGTGGGGCAGCTGTTCCCCCCAGCCCTGCTAGTGCTGCCTTCGTTACCATGGCAGCGAGGTGCCCACACAGAACAGGAATTTTCTGCCCCAAGAGATGTGGACAGGATGCATGACCCTGTAATCAAGGCCCACCAGTTCCTTGGGTAGCCTGGGGCTTTCTGAAGGGGATCCAGAGAGAATGTGTCTGACAGACCCAGAGGTACGGAGGAGAGAATCCATCTCTGTGTGCAAGAGAGAACGCCGGCTGGCTGCCAATCAGCCGGTCGAGCCACCAACATGAATGCTGCATGGCTCCTGCCGGACCCTGTGCCTTTGGACCAAGCAAGTCCCGGTTCAGGTCTCCCCTTGTGGCAAAGTCACATGGCATTTAATTAATGGGAAATGCTAGCCTGTCTAGAGAGTTACTGAGCCATCCTGTAGGGTTTGAGGAAGAATACACCTTTAAGAGGGAGCTCCATCCTCTTTCACATTCTCTAGGGTAATTTCTACAGGAGAGCAGGCATTTCCTTCCTATTGCATTCTCCACGGGCCCCTACAGAGAGCAGATCCCCTAAGTTCAGCTGTCAGCCAGGTACTGCCATAACTGCTACCAGCCGGCTGGGCCACGAGCAGAGGCCCAGGGGACACTCCTGGGTCTGTTGGTGCCATTTAGTACATGGGGCATTTCTGGGCCAGCAAAAGATTTCAGTAGAGCAGCAAGTGGTACCAGTGGGAGCTAATTCCTTGTTATTAACCCCTTCCTTGGCGCTTTTCTGCAATCCAGACTTCCGCCCTCCCTGACAACCCATTTTCTCCAAACACTGGAGGCATGAACATCCCTGGTGGGCCCTGAGGGTGAGGAGGTTTCCCCTGAGTACGGCTCTGCAAAGGTGGCTGGACCTGAAGGCCTGGCACTGTAGGAATAAGAGTGGCCAGGAGTCACTCACACACCCTGCAGCTTGGATGGGCTCCATTCGAAAGGGCTTGCCATGGCTGGATGGTGACTGCTGTGAAAAGGTTCGCCTGCAAAGGAGCCGATCTCGAAATGAGGCCATCCCGGCAAGCGTGAGCAGCTGGAAAGAGATAGGCCCGATGGTGTGATGCTGCTAGGGCAAGGTTTCACTGAGTGCTGCTCACCTGACAGAGTGATGGTGCATTTTCTCTTCCACTCGTGCGTGTCTGGATCAGCTCTTGTGATGCTCAGTAGCTGGTTTCTTAACTCCTTTCTAGGTAACAATAGGCCCCAGACAAGAGGGGGTAGGTCTGAAGCTGTGTCAGGAAGACCAGAACAACCCCCGCTGTTCCATCTTCAATCTGTGGCTCCTCCTTGGTCCCTCTATGCCTTGCTTTGTTGTCGCTGTTTCTCTGTTTGCATCCTGCATGGCCCCAGCCTGCTGTCCTCCTCTCTCACCCCAGATGATCCCGGTGGCTTGCAGTGCACTCTGGACGGGACTCCTGATCTGATGGTTTCCATGAGCTTGCCATTTCTGTTCCCCATCATCTCATTGCATTAATTGCATGATTTGGTTAATCCTTCTTGCATTCTTCCCTTGAAAAGCATCCCCCCCCACACACACACACATCCTCACTCCAGATGTCCTCAACAAGTCACTCTCCAAACTTGTTTCCTTTGTATTGTTAACAGAGATTCGAGTCGATTTCACTTTCTCTGTGACACACCAGAGTCCGCACCGCATTCATTCAGAGTAGAACCACAACAGGAGGATGCTCTGAGTCACATTTGCACAGAGGAAGCTCTGGGCATGTCCAACTCCAATTTGGTTTTATTATTTAGATGACTCATGTAAAATACCCTCTATAGCCCAGGAAAATGACTTCCCTCTAAAGTGCAACAGCCCTGAAAAATGACTAAACCAGTGCCTTCGCATTGCTGGGTGGGAAAAGATTGTTTTTTCCCTGTGAAAACTTTAAACCAAAACAAAATGTTTTCATTGAAATTTTCCTTAACATTAGATTTTGAGGAGAGGTGGATTCATCAGAAAACATCTCAGTTTTTGGTAATGTCATTTTCAGTTAAAACCCTACCATTTTTGATGAAAACAGGAATTTTCACCAGCAGATTCCCATCTTCATTGAAAAGCCAGTTTTTCGTCAATTAAAAGGTTTCATCAAACCTTTGCAACCAGGTCTGCTCCTGTGTGCAGCTGCTGACTTTAGCACCCAAAACAAGATCAAACCAGCTCATTATTTGTTCTGCTGTAGCACTTAGGAGTCCCAGTCATGGACTGCATCCCATTGTGCTAAGTGCTGTACAAACCATAGAACAAGAGGACATGCCCTGCCCCAAACAGCCTACAATCTGAGTATGTTTAATGCTCTTGCAGAGCCAGGAGAACGAGCTGAGCTCTGCTCTGTCCTGGCCATCATGAACAGGCTCCTTTGCATGCTACAACCCAGTTGGTTGAGTTGTGCACTGTGGGTGTAGCTGAGGGCACAATGTGGGAAGCTGTTGATGCCTGAGCAGGGTGAGTCCAGTGTGGCACTCAGACCCCAGCCTGAGTCTGCCAGGATGTCTGATAAACACCCCCACACACCCTTTTTTTTTTAACCTGTGAACATTCAGGGGATAGACTTGGAGACATGATGCCATTTTTACAGTTTCTTTTTAAACAGAGACGCACTTTAAAACCCACCTCAGGGGCATTTCTCCGAACAGCTTCTTAAGTGGTGCCTCCAGTAGGAAGCTAGCTGAGCACCGATCGTCACTGATATCACCGGCAGATGATGTGAATAGGGGGCGAGGATGCTAGCCCCATGGACAGGAAAAGCATTACCTTGTAGCTGGGAAAACCAAGTTGTTTTGTCCTTCTCTGGTGCCTTTCCTGAGAGGAACTCAAAACACTTTCTGAACGTTAAACCCCACAACACCTGTGCTGGGCAAGTATCATTGTAAAGCTGGGGAAACTGAGGCACAGAATGGCAAAGGGACTGGGAACCTGGGCCACATCTCTGTTCAGTGCCAGAGCTGGGTCTGATGCCAGTCCAGTGCTGTGAACACTGGCTAGCTCTCTGCACAACACTGCAGCTCTTACAACTAGTCCAGCCCAGCTCGAATGACGTTGGTAAGGTGCGAAATGAAAATGAAATGCGAAAGGAAACCATGAGCTATTTTCCTGAAACACTAAGACAGACTGGAAACAGATGGGGCCTACCACACGCTGGTAGCCCCGGCACTCACATCAGTCAAAGAGCCTGTATTTAAAAGCTCATTCATCTTTTGGAGGGGGGATTCCCTCATCAACGAGGTGTGGCCGTACAGAGCCCTGGCTGGGATGATTTAGTCAGGTTTGGTCCTGCTTTGGGTTGGATTAGATACCTCCTGAGGTCCCTTCCAACCCTCATCTTCTATGGATCTATAAGATGAGATCTGCCTAAGACAGTGTTGTTGAGCTGGGACCACAGAAGGAATGGTCCCTGTCCCAAGCAGCTCACAATCTAAATAGCCTGGCCAGAGAAAGGATGGCGTATATCTCCGTTTTAGCAGTGGGAAGCAGAGGCACACGATTATCAGAAGTATTCAGTCACCTGTCTCCTACTGGTTTCCATTGGAGTTAGGTGCTTAACTGACTTTGAGGATCTGGCCAGAGAGATTAAGGAATTTGCCCAAGATTAACGAAGGGGCAGGTGTGGCAGAGTTGAAAATTGAATGGGGAGTCCCAGAACTGGGTTCGAGCCACAAGAGCCTCCTTCCAGCCCAGCGCTAGCTGTGACCCCTCTACAAAAACCAAGAAGAAAACTGATGAATTTTCTTGGCCATTCAACCTTGTCTAGATTTGATCCAGCACTTTGATTAAAGCTGGGCCAATATCTCTGTTCAGTGGGAATGGTACAAGCTGTGGAAAGTTTTCCTTTGCGGATGTTTAATGCTGACTGTCTGTTCTGGGCTGGCCAAGCCATGCACAGAGAGCCTGTCTGTTGTCCCAGCCACGAGGTGTCTACAAATAGTATCAAAAATCAAAATCTTCCTCTTGTGGCCAGCACCAAGGCCAACAAACAGCTGCTCCCTGCACTTTCAGAGTCTGCCATAGGCTGGACCTTATGCCAGGTGGAATCTGGCCAATGGGGAAAGCCATCTTTTGCAACACCACCCTCCCCCCCTTTCTTCTCTGCTACCTGGAGCAGAGTCCCGGAGTTCAGCAACCCACTAGGAGCGGGGTGGCCAGCTGGGCTGGGCTGGGCTGGGCTGGGTTGGTAGCCGTGCTGCCATTTAGCCATGCCAACTCTGTCCCTGGGCCTAACCTGGATCTGAACTGTTCCCACTGGTGTTTTAATCCTGGGCTAAGCAAAGACTTGTTGCTGTGCTCCTGAATGTCTGCGCGTGGTCCCAACTCCTGTACAGCATAGAGCTCCTGCAGGAGAAAACATCTGGATTTAAATGCCCCTGTTTGGAGTGGCTGTTGGCTCACAACAGAGGGGTTGTTGGAACATGTTTCAGCGGTTAAAGCACAGGCTGGGGTCCAGGACACTGGGCACTATACCCCATTCTGCCACTGACTTGGTATATGGCCTTGGGCAGATCCCTTTGCCTCTCTGTGCTTTAGTCTCCCTGTCTCCTGTGTGGGGGAGCTCAGTGCCATGTGTTGGTGTTAACACGCCCTTGTGAGCTGATCTGAGCACCACGAGGGGTTAGAGCTCTCCCTCCCCTTGCCAGCAGAGCATATCCCCCACCCTCCAGCCCTGACTGCTCAGAGCTGAGCCGTGGCCTGTCTCTCTCTTCCAGCTGATCCCCCTTTCAACGCCTACCCTGCGGTGATGGGCGCTGCGATCGCCGGGATGGTCGTGGCAGCAGTAGCGTCTCTGCTGGCATTCCAGTACATTGTCCGCAACCGGGAGAACAACCCACGTGAGTGGCAGGCGAGGCCAGGGGCCCTACTTGTTTGCTACTGGCTAATGGGGGCTGGAAGGAGACCCCTTGGGGCCTCTCTGAGGGCTGGGGGGCATGGATTTGGGCAGGGGTGCAGCAGAGGGACAGGCCTAGACCAGGAACCCAACTGATGGTGCCTGGCACTGCAGTGATGGACACACCCAGATTGCGGGGCAGTGGTGGGGTGGGATGGGCACCTGCCAGGCTGAGAGTTGCTCGGAAGAGCAAACAGCTGGTGCACCTGAGCCAGCTGCTTGACACGGCCCCATCCCGTGGCCAGAGTGCTCAGGGCAAAGACTTTTATGCTGCTTGAGCCTTTTGTCCTGTGCTGCTCCGTGTGGAGAGGCTGCCACTGCCCCGGTGTCAGCTTGGGTCACGGCCAGTCCTCCTGCTGACTCGTTTGAGCCCAGCGCTGGGCAGCTGGCGTCCTGGGATCTAGTGCTGCAAGAGGCGCTTACAATGTGGTTTCCTTGTGTTGTCCCCAGGCCTGCACGACCTGCTCTTTGGAATGTAAGTGACCCAGGAACAGCCCCTCCCTGAGACCAGACACCCTCCCCTGGCCATGATCACCACCACGGCCAGGACTGCCTTGCTGATCACTGCTTTCATCCCCACCTTAACTAGAGCCCAGCTGCCCAGATGGTGCTCTCAAGGTACCTGGGGCTGGACACCCAGATTAGGAGGTGAGCCGGGCCACATGCTCAGAGATATTTAGGCTCCAAAATTACATTGAAGTCAACGGGCCTAGGTCTCCTTGCCCCTAAAAGCCAGGACAGTCCAGCAATGAAGCAGCTCTCCAAGTGACCAACCCCATTCCTTCCCAGCATCGCCTTTGGAACCCCATCCTGCCACACGTTCCCTTCCCACACATCCGAGTGCTTCTTTCCACCACCACTTCTGGCGCTCTGGCTCACCCGCTGTGCCTTCAAGGCCCCATCCCTGCATCTGGCTCTGCTGGCAGTTCCTCCTGTAGCCCCTCATGCCAGCTGGGGAGTGCTGGGCAGCCCTGGAGGAATGATTTTAGGAGCCCAGATCCATTCCACCCTTGTCCCCAGGGCTGGCCCCGATGCTCACGAACACATCAGCACGCCAGAAGATGCAGAGACGGCCGCAAGTGTGACAGACGGGACAGGAGGAGAGCTTGGGGGCACAGCCCCTCCAACCCCCCCAGCTGGGGAGGTGTCCGCAGGTAACTGGGGAGCAAGTGCGGCTGGCTGGCCACACATGCTGATCAGGAGTCATACCTAGGATTAGGAGGAAACGGAAAAGATGCATCTCATAAGGTCTCTGTGTGGGCTGATCCTAGCTCTGTCACCGACTGCCTGGGTGACCCTGGGTAAGGCACTTAACTCCTGAACCTCAGTGCCCATCTGTACAAGGGGGCTCATCACCCTGCCCTGCTGCACAGGGGTGGGGGCCTTGTGAAGACCAATAGGACAGTGAGGGGGCCCTAATAAGTGACCCTACATTTTAGGGTAAGCCAGCCAAAAGTGCAGCCCATCCCCTAAATCACTGGCCAGCTTATCTGGTGCCTGAGTCAGACTGGCCAAGCTTTGCAGTGACAGAAGACGGCATCAGCAGGGCTCAGCTGTGGAATAGCCCATCCCCAAGGAAGGTTTCCTCCTGACCTGGCAATGACTGGCTGGCTTGTGCCCTGGAGCATGAGAGTTTAGCACCCTTGATTATGGCGGTAGGGCATAGGCCTATTGTGTGGGGTTTAGGGAAGGCTAGGGAAATTCCTGGAGGACACTGGGGTGCATAGGGCACCCAATGGTACTGGAGTTTGCCTGGAGCTGCATGGAGTCTGCAGCCACCAGCTCTCAGTGAGTTGCTGGGTGGTCTCTCTCTCTCTCCTTTGTACAGAGCTTCACCCAGAGCCCCCGTCAGCAGCCCAGGAGGAACCCCCAGTTCCAGATGTTGCTGCCGATGAACCTCCAGTCAATGTCACGATCACCGTGACTGCAACATCGTGAATACCACGTCGTGAATACCAGTGCACCCCCGCCAGCTGCACCCCTCCTCCAAAGACAGGCTGCAGCCAGGGGAGAGAAACGAATCTGGCACGGACTGGGTCCCAGCACAAAAACTGGTACTGCCAGGGAGCAGCTGAGAGTAGCACATCCTCTGTGTGCAGCATGCCTGTGGGCCACAGCCAACGCCACACCTCGTGGGAAGGAGGGTTCTCCGTGTGTTCAAACTGGGGGCCTTGGCAGCTGCTGGGATTTTGGACCTTTCTCCCCCTCCCTGTGGGGACACAGTGGGACACAGTGATGCGGTTTGGCTGGCATGCCAGGCGATGGTGGGGGGGTTCTTCGGGCTGGAAAGGAACAGTCCTCTTAACTGGACTGGCCGTGCGCTGACTCCCCAGGCTTTGGGGAGCGATTGCGGTGCACGGAGCCGGGGATGTTTCCGACCACACAGCGTAACGGCAGGTGCTCCCTAGTCCCACTGTGCTGCTCTGCTGCCTGGGCGGGGCTGCTGGACGGATTTGGGTCAGAGGCAGCACCACTGAGGTGTGAGCTACAAGGGGTTTGGACCCCCCACCCTTCCCTGGCAGCCCTGATGGGTGCTTGGCAGACCCGATGAAGCTAAGGGGCATAGGATCATGCCAGAGCCCCACTGGGTCACATAGGGGAAGGCCCATCAGCTACTTCAGCTCAGCCCCGGAAGGAACAAACCCAGCCTCTGTGCGTGGCAGCTGTCCTGGGAAGCCCATGCTTCTGCAAGCCCCCGGCCTCTGTGAGCAACTCCTCCCAGGTTCATTCTCAGCCCACTGGGGCCATACTGGCAGCAGGGAGGGGGACGAGCACCTCCCGAGAGCTGCCCACTTACCTGAGGATCTAAAGGGAGCAAATCTGCTCCTCTGAGCAGGCTGGAGGTCGAGTTGACACCATGGGGGCCTGGCTTCCTTAAAGGCACAGCCCCACATTCCCTTCCCAAGGCCTTACATCACGCAAGCTCCCCTCGGCCGCTGAACAGGGCAGTTCCCCACTTGCTGTGAGAGCCAGAGCGATGCCTGTGCCCAGCTGGGTTGAGTGCCTGTGCTGGGCCAGGCAGCAGGGAGAGATGGCCAGGCTGCCCGCTGCCCTCAGGGAGGCTGGCTCAGAACGTGGCCCCGGATAACAGGATGCGTAGGGCACACCACTGTTGATCTTTCTGTGCAGCGACTAGACACCAGCCCCATCGGGCAGGGGCTTCCGTAAGAGCAGTCCCTGGGGCACAGGAGAGACACCTGGTTGCCTTCAAGAGCTTTCCATGTCACTGGGAAACCAGCCTGCCTGGCCAGAGGCATCCCTGAGTGGGGCCTGGGAGGGAACACACTTGGCGCCATCTCCCCCCCAGCTGCCATGCGGCAGGAGCTGACATTTAGCTCAGAGCAGCCTTCTCCCAACTGTTCAGTGACCAGTGGAGTTCAGTGGGTGGGGGTGGGGATTTAAATGTGCCCAAGGGAGTGAGGCACACAAGGCCCATGGAGTATCACTGGGCAGCATGCCCCTAAATAACTTGGGACAGCTGCACCAAGGTGTTGATCCTAGTCTTTGGCACTCCCCCCCGCCCCAGAGGTCTGCCTGGCTCTGCAGGTCACACCATGGCAATAGCTTGTTATTGACCAGAGCCTGTCTAAAGACATAGCATTTGCCCGGATATAGCTAGCCGGGGGTGGGGGAGTGGGAAGGGGTGTGTGAGATACCCTGAGCCTAAACCGGGCACCCGCCCTTGTCTGGACACACTGATATGGCAGCGACAGAGCTATGTACTGGGGTAGCTTATTTTGCCAGAGCAGTGTAAGCACATAGCCTCCTTTCACCAGCATAATGCTGCAGAAAAGACCCCCTGATTCTTTCCCACTCCCGCACTGGCACCAGGCCACACTGTCAATAATAAAACACTAACAGTAAGTCTGCATTCCCGCTTCATCTGGCTAAGCCTTAGACACTCTGGTTGTTCAGCACCTTCGAGCAAGACTCTCAGAGGTTTTCTCAGCAGCAGGACAGGAGCGTTATCCCTATTTACGTATGGGGAAACTGAGTCACAAGGCAGCACCGACTTCCCAAAGGCCACACTGTGAGTCAGCGAGAGAGCCAGGAATAGAAATCATGGGGCTCTGCTCAACCCCTCTTCTTGGTAGGCCGCGCTGCCTATTCTCCCCCTACTCTCTCCTTCATTAGAGGTAGCTGGCCAGCAATGTGCACCTGTCTTGAATCACCAGGGGCGTAACAGGGGCTGACCCTGCTGGGAAACAATTAAATGCATTCTCTTTCTCTGCCTCACCAAGGACGATGACTTGCTATCAACCTGGACACCACTCCTGGGGAGCAGGGAGAGATGTGGGCTGGCTGAGGCCCTGGCTCAGACTGGGAGGCACCATCAGCCCCTGACTGCTCCTGCTCTGCTCTAGTCTGAGGAGAGCTACTGGCAGGCATGACCTGCACCAGAAATGACCTGCAGGTGTGTGTCTGCCAGGAGGAGCCGCCCTGACAGCCAGGCCCAGGCCAGAGCTCCAGACTAGCTCCCAGGACATTCTGTGAACTGCTATTCATCATTTGAGATGCAGGGATTGTCTCAGCAAGGGAGCTGCCCAGAGGCTGCAGGACTAGGGTTCTCCTGGGCCATGCACTCTGCAATCAAAGGTCTCTAGCACTTTACCAAGCCAGATATCGTTATCCCCATCTCACAGGTAGGGAAACTGAGGCCCAGGGAAACAGTGACTGGCCCCAGCTCACAGGCTGGATCTTCATCCAGGCCAGGCCAGTGGCTTCCAGGCACTAGTGGGAATAGCCAGACACTGAATTTTACATGCTATCCAATGAGCATTTGTGCTAGAGATGCTTATGTGCTCGACCAATCAGGTATTAGACTCAGTGACCAATCACAGCTCTCCGCCAGCGTGACTTTCCACTATACACCATGGTCAATCTAGAGAGGTTTTAAAAGTATGCAAAAAGACAAAAGGATCCAGTGCTTTTACCCAGTAACAGGGATTTACTCTGGGCTATACTGCCCACAGAGAAAGACATGCTGTTTGCCCCAGCTACCTGAGGTCAGAACGATTCACTGGGCCATAAAGAAAACATCTGGATCAAGATGGCTTGCTGTGAACTCCCCCAACAATTTTCCCCAGACCTAAAAGCAGCAGCCACCCAATTCCAAGCCCACGGCACCCGGCCCTAGGAACCACCCTCCGCACGCCACCATTGCCGTGCCCAGCCAAAGGCCTGTTTAAAGGAGAAAGCTTTGCTGCTATTACTAGCCGAGCATAGGTCAGGTGACAAAATGCTTACTAGGGAGGCAGTTCTATTGGTCTAATGGTATTTACAAGTGTCAGGCTATTCCTGTATCAGAGGAGGAATAACCTATAGCTGCTTAAAGCACATTTCTACTGGTGTAACTGGAGCAATAAACAAAACAACAACAGAAATCACACCCTGCCCCACTATAGATGTACCTGTAAAACCTTTCTAGTGCAGCCAGGTCATAGCCTGAGAGCAGACAGACAATGAAAGCTGTGGTTTGCACAGGGGCAGTTTGTTCTGATGCCAAGGGGTGCGTGAATCAGGTCTGCATGAGGATTTGCAGGGGTGATGTCTCTCAGACATCTGCAATGCCCAGAAGAGCCTAGGTGCAAATGGGAACTTGTTCAGGTCAAGGAAGGGCTGTTAATCCTGGAAGAAGGTTGGGTGAGAGTTTCCATTCTACTCAGGGAGCCGAAGGGGTGGAGAATCTAGCTGAGCCACTGGCAGCCACCTACATGATGTCTGTCCTACAGTAACTAAAATACCATCCTTTGCATCACTGCGGCAGCCAGTGCTGCACTTGCCCCGTGGTAAGCACCTTCCTGATGCCATGTCTTCTGCAGGAGTGATGCAAACCCAGCCGGTAGCTAACAGGGATGCAGTAGATGTAGGTAGACAAGGAGAGGGGGAAAAGAGGCCAGCTAAGTGTGGTCTGCTCAGCCCGTTGTTTAAACTGGTGGGTGGAAGGAGATGCATACAGAAGTGCAGACTCCATCCTATTGACTCCTGACGTTCCTCATCTACTGAACACAGGATTTCAGCAGCCACCTCGCCCCAGGAGACATTCTTGCCATTGTCTCCACTGCTCCGCAGCACACAAATGGGTGCTCTGGGGGAACGGACTAACACAGCCACACCCAGCCTGTTCATGCCTCATCTGCCTGGAATCTCAGGACTCGGCTGCTCTTGTTAACACACAAGCCATCCTAATACAACACTGGCATTAAGAAACCAGAATAAAGAGCCCTGTGAGCAAACGATATCCTAGTCAAAGCCTGGATCTCTGTTGTCAGTGGGGAGGCAGACCCCTCCCCCAGAGGGAGAGCCTCTGTTTGCCAGCCCCAGTGCCCTTCCACCCGGGTGTCTTTCTACATGCTGCCTGCAGGGAAATTGCTGGTGCCACACCAACCTCTGGGATGTTTACGCAAAAGGGAGGAGAGCCTGGATCTAGCAGAGGGAACGCTTCGTCTGCACCTCTGCAATCTCAGGACCAGGGATGCTGGGCTCCCCCTTTGGCTGGAGTCCCAGCAGCATGGCCTGGGAGATCAAATGAAAGTCTAAGCCAGACAAAAGAGGACTATAGTGGCTTTCATGCTGACAAGGAGACACCTAGCTGAGGGTTCAGCTGTGACACTTGGTGTCCATCCATTTGAGCACAAAGCTTTAGCCCTCCCTCCTTTCCCAGGCACTTGAAGCTGCAGCAGGACATTAGCTGGACATGACTGCACCAAATGAGGCTGTCTGATGGGGGTGAAGGGCCGTTCTTCTCTTCGCCTAGAAAAGGAGGAACCCTTGAGGAACTAGGAAATGAAGCCACAATGAAGAGTTTTCCTGCTAAATCAGGGCTGCCATGGCTTCCCCTGTGGAGCCTTGATCTCAGGGATGCTCTTTCCCATGGTCCCACAAGCAGTGAGCTGCCGACATTCATGGCACCAGCCTTGGGGAATCAACAGCCCTGCGGGGAAGAGCCAAAGAAACTGATGGTGACATTAGGCCTGGTTTATACTGGCAAACTCTCCTAGCAGGCAGAGCTTTCCCACAAGTGCCTGGTGTGTGCCAGTCATTAACTCCAAAAAAAGCTGAGAGGCACCCCTCCAAAAAGTTGCTTACGGTTGGGCCGTTGAAAATATGACCAGGGCCCCTGGTTGCAGTCACAGTATTACCCGCAGCTTCACTGAGATTTAGTGGCTCACTTTTGTCTACATTTATTCACACCAGACGTCAGAATCCCACCACCCCAGGGTGAGTTTCTCACATAGGGCCCCAGGTTGTGCATGGCCAGGGGTAGGAGGTTTGGAGTTGCACTAAAAGCCAGACGTGGGTCTGGGGTGATTCTGCAGTGGAGACAGACCCTGAAGGAAAGGAAACCAATCCAATGACACAAAGTTTCCTGTCTGAGTATGTTTGGGTCCCACATTTGGCTGAGACATTTGGAGCTGAGTCCTTCAGAAAATCTGTCCCTTCATCTCTCTCCAGATCAGTCTTTGGCCTCAGTCCCCCATTCTTCCTCACACAACCTATTGATCCAAATATTCATTTGTTTGGTCTCTGGAGCAACCATACGGATTGGAACCTGGCTGAATGCCATGAGCTGAGGAGATGTCTCTGTACCCCTTCCTATTTCACACCTTCATTAATAGCTTGGATGAGGGAATAAACACTTGAACGAAGTCTGAAGGATACTAAATTGAGAGAGTTTGCCATGTGGACATGTTAGAAAAGGGCAAAGAGTCACAGCAGTAGCAGTGCTGAAAACCAGGGTGGCTAGAAAAGGCAGACAATGAGGAACTAAACGCATAACATCAGATGCCTTCAAAGAAAAAAAGGAACGCAATTTCTCTCTCTGTGACTCAGGCATGAACCCAAACTGGATATTGCACGGTTCTGCAAGTATTCTATGGTGCCTTAAAGGACATAAATGTGCCCTCATCATTAATATCCAGGACTGTTACAATGGCAAGTTTGACCACACTTGACAGATTACTTGTAAGGGTAGAGGATTGTTGGCATGTAACCAAAGAGGAAATTCCTTGGGCTGCTTTAATCTGCTGAAACATGGCCTGAACATTTACAGCCAAGTGGGCTGACGCCTGGTTTTGCTTCTTTATTTCTGATAAAGATGGCTTGGAAGATTTATTTTAAAAAGAAAGGAGGGGCTTTCTGTTTGGTCTACAACAGAAACTGAGGTTTCAGCCACTCTGGAAGATTAGAGCAATGGACTAGTGAAATGACATGAAGGAACAAGAGTGAATTTTGAGGAACTGGAGGGAAGGAACTTGAAGTCAAGTGTTGTAGAACTCGGTTTTTGTTATAAGCTACGTAACTTCAATGCCAAATGAACACGTGGGAGAAAGGATCTCTGTTATAAATACAGCACGTCCACCCCCTCAATTAAGACAGAGATGCTAGCTCACAATACACAGCTGCTTAGACTTTTGAGAAAGGCTCCTCCAGGCAAAGTCAGGGAAGACCAGAAATGATAGCGTTATTTCTAAAGTAGAAAAATAAATGCAAGCAGATATTAACCTCTCCTTTTCATCGACAAACTCCCATCCAGAGTCGCCTTTGCCAATCACCTTTAAGGAGCTAATGCCATATTAGGAATGTAGATAAAGCATAATTAAGCTGAGTATTATTCAGTTCAGATCCAATGTCTGGACGTTCATAAAACACCAGCAAATCTTGAGCAATGATAAATAATCCTCATCTTTCATGCAAAAGTCTCCAAAACTAAATCTGTCCAGGCCAGACACCTCAAAGATTGCAACTGGCAATTCTCCTCTGTCCAAGCTTTGGGAAATAAAGAGGCACTTTAAGATTCACCTTCAGTGTTATTGTAATAAATAAAAAAGCAACATGGAATATTTGGAACAGTCTGGCTTTTAAAAGCTTCTGTGTTCACATAGTTTTCTTACTGATATCTCTCGCCTGAAGGGTAACAACTTCAGTTGAAGAACTCTGTCCCAGACTTGAACAAAGATTCCGTTCCCAGATTACTTCCAAAGTCCTTTGACTGCCAGATACACAAGGTTGAAATCTTCCCCACTATTGAACAACAGAACCATATGCAGACAGGTGGCTTCCTTTTCCCAAATATATCCCTTTTTTACAAGCCCATTGGCTTCTTCTAGTCCCTGACTACAATTTAAAATCTTGTTGGCAATTCACTGCTCTTTAGGGCAGGGTAATTTTGGTGAAGAGTAATTAAATATAAAACTATTAATTAATCTGGGCTTTATTAAGTATTGATACGCTTGGTCTGACTTTTGCTCTAGTACCAGTAACTTTCAGCTAATGAGAATTCACATCACTTAGAGATTACAAGCACACGTAATCTAAAAAATATCACTCTGGCCACCCCACATAAAGCAGCAGCATTCTCTTTAATATTAATCAAACCACCAAAAAAATCTGCCAAAACTACATCATTTAAAAATATGTACAATTTCAAAAGAATATTACAACTTTTTTTTAAAGGAAAATATAGCATATTTTTCTATATCATAGAAAAACCCATGGACCTTTAAGTCATTGCTTTCAAAGACCATGCAGATGAAATACAAAGAAATATTGTCCTTGGGCAGTATGACAGCTGAATGATTTTCTCAGATACTGGGAGGATCAGAGAAGGTTTGTTATTTTTTTTTTTTTAACAAAAAGACCCATATTAAGACAGACAGTTACATAACTAGAGCACGTACCAAGAGGAAAAGTTTTACACCTGATTTTTAATTTTATTCTTTGTTTCTGAGATCAAGATTTGGCCAGTAACTACCAGGAGGCTTTGGAGGGCCTCAGTGTTTAAATACAGGATTAAAAAGGTAAAAAACACAGGTACATGAACCCTTTAAAAAAGAACCCTGGTGATTTAGCATCCATGGAAGCGAAGAACTAACACTGGCCAGAGTCAGGCAAAACACTGAAGTTTCCTCATCACAGCTCTGCGAAGGTTCCTCAGGATTCTGGAGTTAGTGGCAACTAGGATGGAGGTGCACAAAGTTACTGCATCCTCTAAATTTCAAAGGAAAATAATGGAAGAAGCACAAAACCAAGCCAGCTCTAAAGAACAGGGCAGGGCAAGAAAAATTTAGAGGGCCTAGGCCTTTCCTGGTAGCTGGCACTAGCTGAAGACTAAGGATGGTACTGAACTGATTTGCATGATTTGGGAATCTCAGTATCTGGGCAGGATTTGTGTACAGTTTGGTAATTATGCACCTAGAGTTGGGAGAACACATGATCCCTAAAAATAAAGGCAAACATATATATTTTTATAAATAAAATACAATAAAAGAAAAACACTTAAAACAGTGTTATTCAATATAAATAAAGCAGTCCATGGTGAGAGTCTGCTAACATGGCAGATTATAACAATCTTTCCTTGAGTAGAAAACCACCCCCAAAATCTGACTCTTTCAAAGCAGTCTGTGTCCCAAGGGCTCATTCTAACCTGCCTTGGGTTCCTGCACCAAAATCTTAGGGCAGAGTTTCCTAAATCCCTACTTCAAAGCATCGAATATGCTAGCTCTCCAAACAGGCAATTTTCATAACAAAACAATATTAGCCATTGCACTCAACAGATCACACTAGACTACAGGAGTCTGCCGGCCTCAGATGCTAATTAAGTCTAACAAACATGAAGACTAAATCCATTATCACATATTCCTGGACATCAGCTATAGAGAACTCGTGTGCTTCTCTACCATCCACTTGAGCAATAACAGCATCAACTAGTTTCCTACTGCAATAAACTCTTGCATAGTGGCCCAGATCAAACCCAGTAAGTTCTCATTTAAGGGCTATATTTATAAAATATATAATATATATCATATATAACATTTTCACACACTGTATCTACACATGCCGCATTTGACATTTGTTGCAATAGTTAGAAAAGTACAGAGCCCGTCTTTATGATACCCAAATCTTACTCAGTGTGGTACATTGCACCTGTAAGCTGCCTCCTCACTTCTTCCATAAGAGGTTTGCAATTCAAATAGGGCACTTTTGCTTCTCTGCTTCCCCTGGGGGTGTTTCTTGCTCCAGCTAGGAAAATATTCATTCCATTAAAAGCAGTCTGCACATGTGTCGCCTCAGGGCAGCCGGAACTGTGATTTATATGCCTCACTCCTAGGGTTGCACGCTGATTTTTGGATCGAGGGCTTTACAAGTGCACGTTTGTTTTATTTACTCTGATTAAATGTTTAAAAAAACGTGCAATGAATGTTGCAACGCCTACCTCACGCGCCAGCTGCTATTTTGGACACACCGGCAGATTTCTTAATACACAAACATTGTCTGAGCTGTGGCCACCATCTGCGAAAGCACCGGGCTCATGTGCTCATTACACAGGTGTTATTACACACGACACATTCTCCCTTCTTCTCAAAATATGGAGTTAAAACACCATTCAACCTCACTAGGCAGTCCACTGCAAAGGGATGAGCTTTGGCATCTGTAAGTGAACAAGTAAGAAGGGCTAAAGCAGCATAAAACGTTGGTTATGTTTTAGTTTTAATCATTTCTGATAACAGTTCATTTTAGGAATATGAGCCTCACCACTGATCGGCCTCTGCTAGCCAGAGATGTGGGGCCACGAGCACCGCTTGTGTGCAAACTGGAAAAGTACCAACCGCTGCAGGTTCTACTGTAAATTTAACAGATCTGCCCCGAGGCAGCTGGAAATGAAGCCAGTGGAATTAGAGGCAACATGTACTAATGTGCTGTAGAGACTGACACACCTGAATCTTTCAGACTGAAAGTTCACTTTGCCCAGCCTGCATTTACTCTTGGCACGTCAATCCTTCCTGCTCTGAAGGAAAGGTCTGTGTGTATGCGCAGGGTTAAGAGGTAAACTTAGAAAATTCAGCCCAGCTTACATGAAGAGAAGCTTAACACATGCACAGAATGCAAAACAAATGGCTAAGAAGACAGCCATATTACTTGTTACCAAAACTGTACAAAATTAGAAAACTTTTTTGTTTGCAAAAATAACCATTACGTTCAGAGAAATTATTGAGCATTTGTTGATCAGCCTGGATAAATAATGCTCAGACTCTGGGCTGTTCCCGAATTATTTATGTCAATTATTCACTATTTATATTCTATGGTTGGTCCCACAGGCCCAGTATCCTGATTAGATGACAAATACTTTAAAAAAACAGAACAAGTATCAACCTTTCAGTAAGAATATTGGGACAAATCATTCCTGCTAGAAAGTATGAAAGTTTTTGGGCCTGTGAAATGCTGTCTGAATACTAGCAGGTGTCCAATACTTGCAGATAAAGATATGCTAAGGATTATACAGCTGACCACTGGGCTCAGGTTCCCAAATTGGATGTATTATTATTATTCCACCAGCTCTACTGTTCATATAAACAGATTGCTCACAGTTCATTATGATGTCAGGGTTCCCTTATCAAATCTCTTTCTATCAAGACAGCCTGAAACAGTAGTGTGAGAATATATTTAGGGAAATCAGATGTAAAAATATTGCAACAAATGCAAGTGACACAGCAGCTCTAAATGAGGATGATAATTTGCCATGAACTTCAGAACCACTCGGGTCTGATTCCCTCTAATAAGTCTGCAGATTAAACATATACGCTTCTCTGCAGAAGAGCTTCTCATGCTGGTAAAATCCATGGAAAACACACTATATATTTCCCATCATTGTTCCTTATATTATTACAAAACCAGGTTAATTCCACAGTGTGTGGAAAAACCAAAAGGAATTTCTCAAGGCATAAATAATATAAAACCGCAAACATTTTTAACAAGATACATTCATGACACTACTACAAAAAATAAATAGTGAATCTCTCTCTTTTATAATTAACATCCCCCCATCAGTCCTTTTCAGTGACTGTGCTGTGCAGTTACTGGCTTTAAGTGGGAAAACGGTCACTTCCTCAGGTTTCCTGTATTTGGAGCTGCTGAAGGTCCCCAGAGCTGTTTAAAGTGACACCAGGTGAATTCCATCCTGATTTTTCATTACAGTCCTTTGAAACAGGCTGCAAAATAAGGGGACTCCAGCTCAGAATATGACTCGATGTTTCAGAATGTGCACAGATGTCACCTGCAAATCAAGAGCATTTTATGTTAGCGTGAAATCTCTCCCCGCCCTTTCACTATTTCGCAAACTTGCACCCTCCAACCCCTGGCTCCAAACTCAGATTAGTGAACTGGGTAAAACCTTTGCTTTCCACTATACTTGAAAATTTGTTTGGAGTCTGCACAGTGTTAAACCCTGGGAAAGAATGGCTAATTTCCTGGAGCAACACTGCTCATGTTCTTTGGGCCTTTAATAATGGACATCCAGTTATCTCTAGATTTAGTGATCAGATCGCGGGAATGGCTTTTCTACCTTGGGAGATTATGAGCAAAGCCCTACTTTTAAAGATCAAGCTACAGCTCTGACCTCCATGAAACATACAAATTCATTATGACCCTAAGAACCTCTCAGTGCCAACTGGCAAAGGATTCCCTGTTGTGTAAGAGCAACATTGAATTAACTCCACTTCCTGCAGGTACCTAGATTTTCCCTAGAGGTCTCACACATGTAATGACCCAGCCTGATTCTTTTTACAATATGAACTCTGACGAGATCAAAGCTTAAGGTGATACTGGCAAACATTATTAAACAATATAACGTTCTAAATAAATCAGTCATCATCTCATCCGGGGTAAGCACACTGGACAGGCCCCATTTAGAAACACATCATCTGGGGCATTCACTTGCAAGGCATTTGAATAGCTTCACTTTTGTGACCTTCAGTGAGAGCGACAAGTTGCTTAGCACCGTGTAGACTCTGGCCTCCCTTTTCTGGAAACTAAATTACTAGTTTCTGTGTAATCAGACGAAGCCCTGTACAGTGAACACACAGCTCGGAAGCCAAGATACTCTCCCCCGATTCTGACATACCTTCTGTGTAATCTATGCTGATCTGGTTTATATTTTCCTGGCAGCAGGAATGCTGAGTAGATGGCTGCTCCACTTTCTCCTTACTGTCTTGCTCCATTTCAACGCTGCATTCTGGGACTGTGGAGGCTAAACACATGGCTACCATCACGTGGTTCAGCGGCTTCATCTCTAAACTGTCCTGCTGATAAGGTGCTACTAAGGGCACCAGTGGTAGGGAATTGCTGCTAAAAGTGCCATTGGTTTTGGTGAAACACCTGTGAATGTAAACCAAAATAACGAATCATTTACAAGGTCCTGATGCTGCAAGATTCCTTTTTCTAGCAATTTGAGAAATTTTAAATATTTTATCCAGTAAATCCCTATTATTTAATACAGTAAATATGGAACAAATGCCAGTTATTCTGGCACATGAATTCTGATTGGGGAGGAAGTGGGAGGGAATATATTCACAATGAAATACTTGTCTGCCCAGCTCGACAGATGGCTGAAAAACATTCGGAGAATCATTTATTCAGCTTTTTTTTCCCATCTATTGCCAATAAGGTGACTTGCAAACACATTCTTTCACTGGGCCAGCTCTGTAATACAGATTTTAAATGTTCTGACACAGGACTTCAGTTACAAATCCAAAGAGCAAACAGAGTAAGCCATGTTAAAAGTAGGCCTGGCTAAGCTAGTAATGTGAACAGAAGAACCACATACAACTGCCTGAAACATTTTAAGCATGAAAACTTGCAGTAACTTTTCAATTTATATAAAAATATCATCAAAGAGGCTCAATATAGACTGAAACTGAAGAAAGTTGGGAAGTCAATCATCTTTGCAGCTGAGCTGCTTAACCTTTAAGCAGAAAGGAGTTTACAATGCCCTTTATAGATATGCTCAGCATTATCTAATCCTGAGTAGTGCAAATGCCAAGAGCGTAATCGTTCCTGATGTGCGCGGCACCTTCGTATTTATTAGTAGCTTTTCTTGTAACAGCCACGTTAAATGTGAATGCTCAAGGCAAACACCTCTGGTGTGAGTGAGTGCATCTGGACTAAATTGTTACACAGCTCACACTTTCCTATTTAGACCAGTCACATGAACTGGAATTCCCTGAAACAAACTGTTTGAGCTGTAAGAAGGGAGCATCCTTTGTTCTGAAATGTAGAGTGGAGAGCAATAACTAAGGAAACACACAGCAAACCTTAATCACACTGCAGAGAAAATAAAAATTATTTCACCAAAACCTCATCATTTGCTTTAAACACACATCCCGGTAAGCCAACAGAACCTTATTTACTCTGCAGGATTCAGTTCTGAACCACACAAACCCGGGATCACATCACAACTCAGCATGGAAACATGAGTGATGTCAGTAAAAGCAGGTTGATTGTAGGGTACCTGTTTACCCGCCATTAGCTTGGCCACAGCAGTGTTTCCAAGTCAGACAGGGTTCTCAAGTATTCCACACAGATTATGCAGTGATTGTCAAACTTCTACCGCCAAACCTAAATGTACAACCCTTGGTGACAGGTGCTACACGGGAATCTACACACGGCCATTCTGAGCCAACACTAGTCACAGTTCCATCTAGATCAGAAACAGTTTTAACAGCATAAAGGGTATGGAATGAAATCAACCCCGAAAAACATGTCAAGGAGCACCTATTTGTAAACAAGAGAACATATTTATGCAATTGCCTATGTTGTCAAAATAAACCACCCAGACATACTTGAAAGACTTAGCGCACATGTAACTGGAAGCCTGAGTTTCGCAATGCTGGATTACCAAATCCCATCTGAGTTCAATAAGGAATTGCTGGGATGCTAATGCTTTACAAATGAATGTATGAAATACAACTTGGAGAGCCACTTGGCTGTGCTGCACGAACCCTGCTCATTCAGTTGCTGTGTTACTCATTTGGGAGAGAGAAAAAAAAGCATCATTTGAATGGCTGAGGCCCAAGCCATTTATTTCCACTAGTTTTAAATAAAAAATATAAATAAACCAAGGGCTTAGTTTATCCTGCCACACACAAATCTGAACTGTTTGTGTGAGAACTTACTGCATACATCACTGTACTCAAAATAACATGCAGTAAACCGAAGAGGCCCGTTTTTATCACCTGCAGAATAGGAAAATGATACTCAAGATTTATTCTGGCAACATTCTAAATAATGAAGTATTTTTCATAACCATCTCTCTGGATGAGAGTGACTATCCTGTATTGCACTGTATATAATAGTGACATGAGGAGAGGCCAGCATGTTATTTGAAGGCAGAACTGTCTTCTTACCAAGTTTCTTTTGGCACTGGGAAATGCAAGATGTTCTCACCCTTTTTTCTCAAATGCCTGTGTCGGCCTGAACATCTTGCTTGTGAGAACTGGCTACAGGCGTATGTGTTATTTGGCATTTCATAAACTGCTGAACTTTCAGTATTCAGAGCTGATTCTGTGCATGAGGAAGTTCAGTGCTTACTCTGAGACATCTGCATCTAGTTAACAGAACCCATGCTGTTCTCGTTTTTCCAGAGTATGCAATTCAGAAGAGTTAAATGTGTCTGTCCCTCTGGCATCTGATTGTTAGACTGCAAGGGAAGATGGAAGACTATTGCATGTGCTACTTTGGGAGACACTGAAAACCACAGCATATTTGCATTCAGAAAATCCCAACTGACAGCCTAAAAGTGTTAGCAGAATTCACTCTCTGCTTAAAGTGAATTAAATATATTTAAATTCATAGTTGCTATGCAAAGATGTAAGGTGACTGCTACATTTAATAATTCAAGTTACTCCTGTCTTGATCCCCAGCCTAAAATGTTTCTGCCAGGTCATTCGGTGTAGTAAAAAAGATCACATTTAAGGGGATTCTATCTAATACAATTTCAAGATAGAGCTTTAAGTTCCAGGAGGCTGTAATTCTCATTTTAAATGTACAAAGCCTTACTGGGGTGTTTCACATAAAAATATGAGAGCAATATTGCTAGAAATACACAATCAAGATAATTCATCTTCCGGGGCAAAGAAATCAAGGAATGGAAAAGTTATGGGGAGATAAAATGGACCATTTGGAGCAGGTTAAAACATGGACTTTGGGGTAAGAGTTAGTCTGTCCTTATAGGTTTCACTGGAATGGGAGAGAAGCAGTTGAATACTCTTCTCAAACATTTCTAGGACAATAGCAATATGAAGTGCCTGTGAACAGCAACGTCCATTTTCTGTTCATCACCTCACATTAAAACTGTCTCCACATACTTATTATTCCAAGTACTGAAATACCACAAAAGCCACTGAAGAACACACATTTGGTCTTCAAACAAATCCATTCATTCGTTTATATTTCTTTCCATGGAGGTTTAGACTCTAAACCCCTTTTAAAAAGTTAGCTAGTCCTTAAGTGAAACCTATTTAAAATATTGGTTTTTGCTTGTTCATGGGATTTTCTTTTTAAAAACATAGGATCAATATCACTCGTGATGTAACTGCATTGGCTGGAGTGGAGTTTCATTAAATTAATTTGGCTCATTAATTTGAATCCAATGGTCCAACTAAATTCTGATTAAAACTAGTTATTATACCTCAAATCAGGGCATGTGTGAATGATAGTATGAAATCTGTTCAGTGGAAAATGCATTTCAAATCAAATCTCAAAGCTAAAAAGCCAAAATCAACCCACGACCTGATTTATAAATCCTACTTCTGAGTAACTTAGATTAAAAATTGGCTGAATAGGGCTTTGCTGGTTCTTTTAGAGTTTATATGTGACTAATGAATTTGACCACAAAATACAAATATTGCACTGGTTTGGTGCACAAAGAAGGGTTAGAGAGACTGGGTGGAACCTACAGACAAAATATCTTTTCTAAATGTGCCTATAAAATTAATATAGAATACATTACAAAAAGTTGGGTGCTGTAGGGCTAAAGCAGAAGACTGTGATGGACAGGTAGCGCATGACATTCATAGCCCTCCCCCATGAGCAACCTGACCATGAACTGATGCTGGGCCCAGGCCCAAAGCACCAGCTGGAGCCAGTCTCCTGTGGGAACTGGCTAAGGCTTGATATAAGGTGTTTTGCAAGGCTGGCTGTGATGTACTCATCTGTTTTTGCAAGCCATTTCGGCCTTGGGCCTGAGCGTGTGAAGGAAAATGGGGCTTAATCACCTCGCCTTCTCCTAAAATGCTATATGTTAGCATAGCCTCCGAGAGCCAGCGGACTTCACCATAGGACCATGGACCAGGCTGCCTTGGTAACCTAGGACAAAGATACCTTAGGAACCTCCTCAGGGTCATCCGTAGTCGTCAGGGGTCCCCGGCTGCTGAAGAGACATAAGATCTCGCCACTTATTACTTAACTTTGCTTGCCTGGGGTTATTCACCCTGGCATTCGATAAAAATCGTTCATCTTTTCAATAGTCTTTAACTGCATCTGGTGAATCCACATGAACCAACCCCTTAGGGTACAGTTTGGGGGAACAGATGCCCATTTTAATAGTACCCGAGAGCCTCTCTCTTGCAAAATCTATGCCTAAGTTTGGGGGAACAGGTGCCCATTTTAAAAGTACCCGAGAGCCTCTCTTGCAAAATCTATGCCTAAATTGCAGTTTCATTGACCACGTCCACCCTCGCAAAGTGAGTATTCATTGTTCAGCAACTACCAGCAGTGGTGCAACTGAATTAGTAGTAGCAGCAGTGTAAGCATCAGTGTAGACAGAAGCTCAGGTGTTTTTACCTCTGCATCAAGCAAGCCTGCTTGGAGATGACAGCTGCTGGAAATACTGGTACTTGCTCAGCTAAACCAGATGTACTATAAGGAGCAAGTGAAAGAAAACCAAAGCAGCCACTTTAGTACTGGTCAAAAAAAGCAAGCAGAAACTGAACAGCCATTTGGTTAACTACACAGCACATCCACCAGGTAGGAGTATTCAACGACAGGCTCTTTAGTGCAGGGGAAGAGCAAACTGAATAGAACCTTTACCATAGTACTAAGAATTACACTTATCTGCAGGAGAAGAGAGGTCAAATCTGATCCAAGACACATTTCAAACCTAATTTTTAGTGTGGATAAGAACCATCCCATGTTAGCTGCCTGCCACTAAACACGCTAACTCATCAGAAACCATTCATTCAGATTTGGTTTTAACTGAAGCGCTCCACCTCCTCACCAGCCCGCCAGCCCCTGGAGCCAGAAAGGACTGTGGTCCCTCAGAGCTAAGCGAGGCCTGGTATTTGCCTCTCTGTGCCCAAGAAATAGTGGGAGGCAGTGCTTTCTGCTGATCCGTTTCTCCACGCCTTGGAGCTAAGGAGGCAGAGCTCTGGGGCTGTTTCCGTGGAAGGTTAGCCAAAAATATGGCAGATACGGCGAAACATTTCACTTCCCAAAGTGACGTTTTCTGATGAAACAAAGTTTTGATGGAAAATTTCAGACCAACTACAGTCACCGTCTCTGAGCTTCTGTTTCCCATATGTAAAATGGGATCATCTGCATTTACCCTCACAGCAGTGCCGTGGACACTGCTGTTTGTGAAGCCAAGAATTACACGTGTAACTCTAACTTACCTGTTATTGTTCCGACAGTTTCGGCAATTGATGCACTCCATGGGGTCGGTTTGAGGCACTGCTGTATATATTCCACCACCCTAGAAAAAGGGAAGAAACAAGCCAAAATTAATTGCAACATAGCATACATTAGAGTCTATGATAAATAGACACATAAGTGTATGTTGACCCGCAGGCCATCTCATTTAACTTTGAATCTTAATCACCGTATCAATCTTCAGATCTGTGTTTTGTAATGTGGCATGGGAACACTAAGCTTCCATTATACAAAGTCTAGTGGAGTTTTTTGCCAGCATGTGTGTCAGAGAAAAGTAAATAACTTTAGCTTAGACAAGTATGTAGTAATTTCCCTGGCTTATTTTCAGTCTAATATGTCCAAGTTTAATTTAATAAACACACTGTAAATATGTTTATTTTTAAGGCTGATGACAGACATGAAAGCAAATTCTTATTCATTAGAGAACTGTGCCCCATTTGGGGAGACAGGGTGTTAAATATTCAGGGCTGATGTCACAACATAAACCCATCCCACTTTCCTGTAATTACTCCAATTAGATCAGTTTACTTCACTAAACAGACTTTTGAAACATTTTATATTTTTACAGATGGGGTAATTCTTTCGCCAGCAATGACTTTGGGGGGCGAGGGATTTTGTGTTGTTGGCTTTGGCTGAAGGGACTTATTGCAAATAAGTAAAATGCCCAGATTAACACATACCTCATTGTTAAACACTAGGCGGACACCGATGTGAGTCATTTGAAAATGGAACTACACTGCTGTGTTACAATTCTGCATTTTCTTAAGGGGGAAAAGTTTAGGAAAACTAACTCAACCTCTGAGTTTGTGTTAGGTTGGAGAACTGCTTCTTCTCCAGTATTTCTTATTTTATATGCCTCTGCACCAGTCTGGTCCTATGTTTTGCAGACCTATATACTCAAACATTTGATGAGATCTCTGGCACCACAGTAAATCTCTGCCCCAGGCCTCTTTTCTTCATCTTCCCAATCACTGGGGCATTAAGTGGGATTCTAGAAAGAGTGGGGACAAAGTTCCTTCATTCTTTTCTATGATGATCATGCAAGTGGAGTCAGCTGCTGACTCCCTTGCTCAGTAGCCATCCACAAAATTCAAACTGGGGAGATAAAAAGAAAGCAGGTATTTACAAGAGACAGTCATCCAGAAACAGCACGCCTTGTGAACATCTCTCTGGCTGCACAGCCCAGAGATCTGAAGATCAGCCCCATGTACGTACACCTGGAAAACAGGTCACTATAGGGTTGTATATCATGTACATAAGCTTAGGGGCAAAGCCTTGCTCTGTGATTTCCACTTCTCCTGGAATGATGAACCCCAGAACACCTGTCAGGGTTCATAAGAAAGCCTGTCCATGCAGTATTCACAGGCCAGTTTTGCAGTGCCCAATTGTTTGGAGAAACACACATCTGTGTGCTTATCTGAACCAAAACAACAACTCTTCTGAGGATCACCCATTACTAATGTTAGATGGATGCTTTTAAAATATAAGAACGCTTTGGGCTATGATTGTTCTTTTACGCAAAGGAAAAACTGCCTTTGGTACTGAAGAGTGGTGCAAAAAGGAAATCATGTGATGAGATGAATAGTCTACACTAAAAGCTGGAGTTAGCTGAAGTGGCAACTGCTGTGTAAGTGGCAATTTGCTGTTCAATAAAATGATGCACTTGTATTCAATTATTAAAGCAAACAAGAGTCCCATTTCTTTTCCTTTGAAAACTGCATTCATTACTCAGACACTTTGAACATTTCCCTTCAGTTTTCCTGGGCAATATTCACTGTTTTCAGTAGAACCAGTGATAAAAGTTTAGTAAGTTTGAATGTAATCCATCTGTTTCCATAGACAATAATGAAATCATTATTCTCCCTTGGAAACGGGACACATTTCAGAAATTAAATATTTTTCCACAGCACACAAAGGCTGGATCACAGACTAAAACCAGTTTTTGTTACTTCAAGAAATTAGTCAGTCTCAAAAGTTGCAAATAAGGGACTCAGAAAACAGACTTATTTATTATGTTGTATTTCAAGACTGGGGGAACATTTTGTTTTATGAGACTCCAACTAAATGCACGCTGTGGTAAAATTAATAGCCTTGCTTACACATCACAGATCTGAAACAGGTGGGTGAGGGGGTGTGGAGGGAAACAGTCAATTTGTAAAGCTGCAGAATCAACAACCACCATTAAACCTATTTGATAGACTTAGAAATACAAGATATTCAGTACAAGTATCTCAATCCAGCATTCCATGAGTCAGACTAAACCAGGGGTAAGAGGAGACTCCCCAGAATAAATACAATTAAAGGTTCCGCTAATCCTAATCACCACATCTGAAGATGAAAACATGGGAAACACCTTCTATCGGGACAAAGATGGGGTAACTGGTAGCTCCCGCACAAAGACTTTAGTGTTTTCACAAATGTGAACTGACTAGTTGGAGCTTCCTTTTGCACCCTGAATAAATTCCAAGGTCAAGATCAGGACCCTAACATCATAAGTGAGTCAAAGCACACTTACATTCACTAAATGGTGGGGATGTTTGTAATCCATGTGTGTCCTGGACAGAGAGTTGGTGTGCCCTGGGTAAAGTCCAGCTGCTCCATTCAAGCCACCATTCACGATCCCATTAACTCCACTTGGAACCTTGTGATGGATGTGTGGACAGCCATTGTTGAGACTACCATTGCTGATGTAGTTTCCATGTATGCTGCCATTGGTGCGGCTTGTGCCTGGTAAGGTGGCATATTCGACCATTTGCCCATTGATCTCTGCACCTTGGTAAAGGTAACCAGGAGGGTCATACTCTGCAAAGGGAGACCCAAGGGGAAAAATATTAGAACACTTCGTTAGTATAATTTTGCTATGTATTCAACATACGATTAAAGAATATTTATTTTTCATCATGCTATGAAAACCAAAGTCAGATGAGTGTTTCAGAGATACAGAAATGACTCGTATACCCCTTGTAGGGTTTTTATAGTACCTATGAATTGTAGCATCCAAGTGCTTAATATGCAAATGTTTCCATCTCTACAATAGTTATACTCACATACTAATCTTCTTGGTCTGGAAAACAGTTGCTCAGTAAAAACAGGATTTTAAAACAGCACCATTTGCATGATCAAGGCTTTAAAAATCTATGGCACAGACAATTTAACTTATTCTGGCCCTACTCAGTTTCAAAGGAAGTTTTGCATAATTTGGGTTTGTTGATGGGGAATAAGGATTATATTTAAACAACCACAAACTCTGCAAATAAAGCTAATTAAAGCACCAGAAACAGAGAAAGCTATTTGAAATGTCATGTAAGATTCAGACTGCTCAGAGTACTTGCTGGGAATAGGTGGTGATCGTATATAGCACCTTAGAAAAGCAAAGTATTCCAGAGCACTTCACAGTGTGTTTCTAGCTAGAAATGGAGGTTTTTGCTTATTAACAGCTCCCCCCAGTCTTTAGCAAGCATGATAGTAAGATTCGAACAAAAATGTCACATGACCTTTCATTTTACTAGGAAAAATCAGAGACAGACAGAAAAAATGGTGGGTTTATACCACTGTCTAGGAAAACGTCTAAGCATAGGAGTACTGCCATTGAAGTCAATGGGATTATTGATATGCTTAAAGTAAAACGCATGTCTAAATGTGTTGCTGGATCAGGGCCTCAATAAGTTATCCCAGAAATGGCACCTTTAACAGCCCGTAGCACTCAGGAGCACTCTGTATGTGCCTCAACACACAGACACCCACATCATTAATACCAGAAATTCTTTATTCTCACCTTGTCCTTCAGTGACAACATACAAGTGAAGCATTTCTATCACTAGCCCAAAACCAGTTTGATAACAACAGAGGATGCACTGTTCCCATTTGGAGTATTCAGGATAATGCTATATGGTTACTCTTTAATTTAATTTTCATTACACTGATATTAATATTTTCATATTCAACTTGGGCTGGCAGGAGAGGAAACCAAGAAAAACTTACTCTGCATGGTGTTTTGCTGGCGGTTCTTCCACAGACACATGGCAATGAAAACGATCAGAATAAGGACCATCACTCCCAGGACACAGCCCACAATCAGATATAGCATGTCACTGCTCCGAACGGGGCCATTTGAGGGGCCAGCATTGCCTCCCCCACCACGATCCGGAGAGTTCTGTGGCGTACTCAGGTCCTTCACTGGGTATTCCGATGCCCCAGGCGTGCGCTTCACTGGTTGAAATACAGGACATACATGGTCTTGTGAACCCAACTTGGAATGAGACATCCATAAATGTTATTCTACATGTGTTTTTTTTTAACCTGTTATTCAGCTATACAATTATGGAGTGGAACTATCTACCATTGAATTTAGCATCTCAAAGATTTGTAGACAGAATATTTTCAGCTCAAGGCTTTTACATAAACTGATGAAGTCAAATTTTATTAAATGGTAACTATTAGTCTTGGAAAATGCCTATTATCCACCTGGCTATATCCCCATGCATCTAAGCCATGTTATATTTCAACGAGCAACTGAATGTAAGCATTACTAGAGACTGCACTAGCTTCCAACTTGAAAGAACACAAATCTTTCCACTTCTGAGGTCAGTAAAAACCACAATGTGCATTTCTGTCAACTAACCATTACCAGATGCCCTACTTCTATCTGATGTGATTGAACGCTGCTAACATACATTGTTTTCAAAACTGCATTCTTCAGGAAATTAACAACCAGGTAGAAACCTTACAAAGTTCAGGAAGGAGCCGATATCCCACCAGTACTAACGTGAAAGGCATCACCTCATCAACTGTATGTTTCCCGGCTACTAAGTAAATACATACTGAATTGTAGCCAGTCTGAGTTCCACAAACAATGTAAATTATTATTTGTTGCTATGGATTTGTTTTGCAGGACTACATTTTTCCATCAGTGAATGTTACAACCAAGACTTTAAATGAGTGTTTGTACTCAACTTTTTAATAGTGAATTTGTAGCATTGGAATGTGTTTTGCTAAAGGGTAACACTCATGCTTAGGGCATCTAATAGAAAGGAAGGTTGCTCACCTTGGTGTAGTAACTGGAGTTCTCTGAGATGCGTGTCCCCGTGGGTGCTCCACTGTAGGTGTGCGCGCCCGCGCGCACCACGGATCGGCGATGTCCCTAGCTAGGGTCGCGCGATCGGAGGGGACTGTCTCGCGGACAGTTTTGGCGCCCTGCAACGGTCACACGACCCCGAGCCTCCCTCGGTTCCCTCTCTAACCGCAAGCGAGAGAATTTTGCCCGAAAAAGAGAGGGGAGGAGGGAGGGTAGTGGAGCACCCATGGGGACACACATCTCGGAGAACTCCAGTTACTACACCAAGGTGAGCAACCTTCCTTTCTCTTCCGAGTAGTGTCCCCGTGGGTGCTTCACTGTAGGTGACTCTCCTAGCTGTGCCCTAGTTGGATGGAGGGCCTTCTGAGGAGGTAATTTGTATAGAAGAGAGAACTGATATGCCTACTGAAGCATCCTGCTTTGTTGCTGTGTCAATAGAGTAATGCTTTATAAAGGTATGGGGCGATGACCAGATGGCCGCCTTACATATCTCGTCCATTGGGACATTTTGAAGGAAGGCTGTGTTTGTAGACACTGCCCTTGTGGAGTGAGCTGTGATATGTTGTGGTAATGGTGTTCCCGAAAGTTGGTAGCAGGTTCGAATGCAGTTGACAATTATTGTTGAAATTCTACGCTTAGAGATAGGTGAGCCCTTATTTCTTTCTGCTATGGAGACAAAGTCTATTTGTATTTCTAAATGTTTTCATTCTTTCCAGGTAAAAAGCCAGTGCACGACGGACATCAAGGGTGTGAAGGACGGCATCTTCTAAGCTCGAGTGAGGTTTTGGACGGAATACAGGTAAGTGTATTGTTTGATTGTTATGGAAGGGTGAGGATCTCTTTGGTAAGAACCTTGTGTGGGGTCACAGGCAGACCTTATCTTTGTGAAAAATTGTATACGGGGGGGGTCTGCCATTAATGCTGCTATTTTGCTCACTCGTCTGGCGGAGGTGATTGCTACTAGGAAGACCACTTTCATTGTCAGATGACCCAGTGGTGCCTTAGCCAGGGATTCAAACGGTGGTTTTGTAAGGGACCTTAAGACCAGAGGGAAGTCCCATGCTGGATGGGGGGGGCGGGAAATTGGGTCTCCGGGTATAGGTTTTTGATCCCCGTTAACAATCTCTTAATGATGGGATGAGAGAATATTGAAGTGTTTTGTATTTGATTGTGGAACGTGGCAATGGCTGCTATGTGTACTTTTATCGAGCTGAGTGTCAGTCCTGTTTGTTTCAGATGTAGGAGATAGTCTAGTATGACTTGGACAGGTGCTGAGTATGGAGAGTTTTGTGATACAGCACACCACCTGGAGAATCTATCCCATTTGAGCAGGTAACTCCTGCGGGTAGATGGTTTTCTGCTGTTTAATAGGATGTGTCTGACTGAGTCGGAGCAGAGTAGCTCTTGACCTTGGAACCAGATATTCTCCAAGCTTTTAGGTTCAGGCGTTCGGGATTTGGGTGTAAGACTCTCCCTTTGTCTTGGGACAACAGTGTTGAGTGAAGAGTTAGGGGAATTGGAGTTGTGCATAGCATTTGTATTAGTAGAGAGTACCATGGTTGTCTGGGCCATGCAGGGGCGATGAGAATCATTTCGGTTTGGTCCAGCTTCACTTTGAGTAAGGTCTTGAAAATCAGCGGAATTGGTGGGAATGCGTATGCGTAAATGCGGGTCCAGGGGATGAGAAATGCATCGCCTTTGGAGTTTTTCCCGATACCGGCTCGTGAATAGTATATGTGGCACTTGCGGTTTTGGTAAGTAGCGAAAAGATCTATTGAGGGGTGACCCCATAACATGAAAATTTTGTTGATGATGGGAGTATAGATCTCCCACTTGTGGGCATCGGTGAAGCGTCTGCTGAGAGAGTCCGCTGTTGTGTTTAGGATTCCGGGTAAGTATGTAGCTGAGATGGTTACAATGTTTTTGATGTACCAATGCCATAGTTTCGTGGCCTCTGCGCACAGGGAGTTGGATCTGGCTCCTCCCTCTCTGTTGATGTAAAACATACAAGCTGTGTTGTCTGTCGTGATTTTTGTATGTTTGTGCATCAGCTGGTCCTGGAATTGGGCGCATGCCCTGCGAACTGCCCGAAGCTCCAGCAAGTTTATGTGTAGGGAGGATTCTTGCTCAGTCCATCTTCCTTGTGTGATGAGGTTTAGGGTTGGTATGTGCGCTCCCCATCCCAAAAGGGAGGCATCTGTGCACATTAGGATTGTTGGGGGTTGTTGTATAAATGGTATGCCCCTGCAGAGGTTGTGTGGTGTTATCCACCGTTGTAATGAGTGTTTGATCTCCAAAGGTAGAGATATTTGCCGATTGGGGTTGTCCTTGTGTGGTTTGTATAATCTCCGGATATACATTTGGAGAGGTCTCATATGCAGACGTGCATGTTGGACAACGGCTGTTGTTGAGGCCATGTGACCTAGCAGCTGAATGCATGGTAGGATTGTTGTGGTCGGTGCTGTTTGTATAGTTTTTACTAAGTTCTCTATGTTCTGAGCCCTCTGTTGTGGCAAGAAGGCCTTCCCTAGTGTTGAATCTATGCGGGCGCCTATGAAGTCTATGGTTTGGGTGGGTATAAAGGTGGACTTCTTTTCATTTATCTGTAGACCCAGGCTCTTGAAAACTTGTATTGTGGTTTGGACTGCCCACATGGTTTGTTCCCTGGATGGGGACTTTATAAGACAATCGTCGAGGTATGGAAAAATTGTGACTCCTCGTGTGCAAAGGTGGGCGGTGACAACTGCTAATACTTTGGAAAAAACTCTGGGTGCCGTTGAAAGGCCAAATGGGAGAACGGCATACTGGAAATGTTCGGTGCCTATGACAAACCTTAAGTATCTTCGATGTGCTGGGTGGATTGTAACATGAAAATATGCGTCCTGAAGGTCGAGGGCTGCGAACCAGTCGTTTCTGTCCAATGATGGTATTATGGTGTGAGGGTTACCATTTTGAATTTTTGTTGCTTGACAAATTTGTTCAGCCTCCTTAAATCTAGGATTGGTCTCCAACCACCTGTTTTCTTCTCTGTGAGGAAGTACGGTGAGTATACTCCCTTTCTCCTGTGTTCTGGTGGGACCCTTTCTATGGCTCCCAGATGTAGGAGATGTAATGCCTCCTGGTAGAGGATTGATTCATGAGAGGTGTCCCTGAAGAGGGACGGGGAAGGGTAATGTGGTATGGGTTTTATCACAAAAGGGATGGTATATCCTATTTTGATGATTTATAGGACCCATTTATCTGATGTGATTATGGTCCATTGTGGATAGAAATTTCTGAGGCAGAACTGGTAACACTGAGTTATGGTTGGTAACTGAGAAGTGCTGGTTTGTTGCGAGCCCTCAGCTTGAATGTCAAAATTGGGGTTTGTTTGGGGCGGTTTGTGGCGCTGGAGGTTGGTTTGATGGTTGTCTCCTGTGTTGGGGACGTTGGCGGTTCTTGAAGGTGAAGGAGTCCTGCCTTCTGTATTATTGTCTATGCTGAAATTGTGTTTGATAGTAGAACTGGTAGCGTGGAGTGTATGGTTGGTATCGTAATGGTTTCCTTTTTGGTGGTTGTGGGTAGATACCAAACGTCCGTAAGGTAGCACGAGAGTCTTTCGACGTGTGCATCATGTCATCTGTGTTCTCTGCATAGAGTTTCTTCCAATCGAAGGGCAGATCCTCTATTGTAGATTGTAAGGGCTTCGGTAGGTCTGCTGAGTGGAGCCATGAGGCTCTGCGTATGACAATGCCCATTGCCATAATTCTTGAAGAGGTGTCCGCAACATCCCGTGCTGTCTGGAGAGCTGTTCTAGAAATCAGTTGGCCTTCTTTTATGATTGCGTGGAACTGTATCTGTTTTTCTTTTGGTATGAACTCGATGAAATCTGCAAGTTTTAAATAGTTGTCATAGTCATAGTTTGCTAATAAAGCTGAGTAATTAGAAATTCTCAGTAGAAGGGTAGATGATGTATATGTCTTCTTGCCAAGGAGGTCAAGTCTCTTGTCATCTTTGTCGTGGCGTGCTGACTTATTGAAAGGTTGTTTGCCCCTGTGATTAGCCGCTTCTACTACCAGGGAGTTCGGTGGGGGGTGCATGAATAGAAATTCCGATGACTTGCCCTGTATATAATATTTTTTATCTACCCTCCTTGATGTTGGGGGAATTGATGCTGGCGTTTGCCAGATATTGTCAGCTGGTTCCAGAAATCCCTCATCTATGGGAAGGGCCATTCGACTTGCTGGTCTGGTTTGCAGGATCCTCCATAGCTTATGTTGTGAGTCATTGGACTCCTGTGTACATATTTCCTGTGATTCGGCCACTCTCTGAAAAAGGTCCTGAAACTGCTTGAAGTCATCATTTGATGCAGGTGGTGAAGGTGGCAAGGTGTCATCTGGAAGAGATGTGGGATTTCCCTTAGGGGAATCCTGCACTGTTTGGTGAGATCCATCGGCTTCATGTGAAGGGTCACTTTGTTGGGAGTGGGTCGAACATGTAGGTGACCTTGATCTGGGGCTCATGCCTGAATATCTGGACCAAGAGTCCCATTGCGGTGGGTAGTTATAGGGTGGAGCATACCACGGTGGTGGATACGACGGGTAGTGTGGCATCCGATGACTGTGGTCCTGTGTGTCATGGCTGTAGCGGTGTCCCTCAGCACTGGGCTGAAGTGGCCGATAGTAGTCTTCTCCTCGGTCGTAGGGGTAATGAGGAGGTCTGGTATCAGGTCTGGGGGAAGGTGTACGGCTGTCCAGATGTGGTTGAGGAGATGGAGGGACCTGAATGTCAATATGTCTTCTCTTCTCCTTTTGTTTCCTAGGTGCCGGTGGAGCTGGTTCCAGATTGGAGGCAGGGCCCGATTCTGGATTAGGGAGAGAAGAGGTGAGCGGTGCCGAGGTATTCGTATGAATCGGGGCCACTGTCAAAGTCAGCTGTTGCGGCGCCGCTTCTTGCGGAACCGACGCCGTTCCGGGGGTTGCTGCCGGCATCAGTGCCGGTGTTGGCTCCGAATATGTCAGCGCTGGTGTTTTTGGCGGTGCCGACGGTGCCGGGGTGTCCTTGCCGGTAGGGTCCGAGTCCGGTGGACGGGGCTGTGTGTCTGCCCTCCTCGTTGGCATGTTGGAGGGACCTTGAGCCTCCATTTCACGCATTTGTCTCCTTATTGGAGATGGTGTCCGGGACTTCCTCCGTTTATGAAGCCCCGGCGGCGGGGTTAAATGTCTCTTTGTCAGCGCTGGGGCTGACGAGACTTTCTCCTGGCTGGGTTCTGAAGCCGGTCGGAGGGACTTCTCCATGAGCAAGAGCTTGAGACGGAGTTCACGGTCACGTCTCGCTCTTGTGCTCAAGTTGCGACAGTGGGAGCATTTTGCCATGTTATGCTCCTCACCCAGGCATTTAATGCAGGTCGGGTGCCCGTCGGAAGCGGGCATGGCTTCCCGACAGGATTCACAGCGCTTGAATCCCGGGGAGCCCGGCATCTTGCCGGCTCCCGGTTCGTGTGCTGTTCTGTCTCAGTCTAGTGGGTTTTTTTTGTTTTTTTAAAAGGATGAATGGAAGAAGAATAATTGAAAGAAAACAATTTAGGGATGAGGAAAAAGGGAAAGGAAAAAGAAGAAGTTATGGCGAGTGAGGGGAGAGTTCCCTAACTGCGTCCGTGGCCGCGAGCGGTGAGAGAGAAACTGAGGGAGGCTCGGGTCGCGCGGCCGTTGCAGGGTGCCAAAACTGTCCGCGAGACAGTCCCCTCTGATCGTGCGACCCCGGCGAGTATAGCTAGGGACATCGCCGATCCGTGGTGCGCGCAGGCGCGCACACCTACGGTGGAGCACCCACGGGGACACTACTCGGAGGAGAAGAGAGCTTTCAAGTGAGGTGAGACTTACAGCATGGAAAACAAATCAAACTCCTGGAAAGGTTACAGTCATATGGAAGGTTGAGAACTCTATTGTAATGAATTGCTGCAGTAGGCAGTCAATATACATAGTAAGGGGGCTGGGATGAGAGTACTTGTAAACACCTGATATTTGAAGATCTGCCTGAAATAGACCTATATTAATGAAGAATTCCTGAGAAAATTAGGACAACAAACACATTCCTAAGGAAAGTGACTATTAGGAAGGGCTGTAGGTAAATGAAACGTCAATATGAATATCTGATAGCAGATTGACCCATGTGTAGTCTTAAAAACTTGACGAATTATAGAGCTGTTGATAACAGACAGATACTGGGATATATTTTACTCATGAGGGTGACCCACCCAGATTACAACTCTCAGCCCTGCGCTGTAAAGGCAATAGGTACTGTACTGTTTGATAGGCCTGCTCCTTGACTCTCCTCAGAAGTGGCGTATTTGCAGACTTCACTCTCGGTATGCTCCCTCGACAACATAACCATTTTAAAGATTACTTTGCTTGCAAAACCAAAGTGACTGAGATGGGGTTTTTTTTTTTCCTCTTTGCAAATAATTACTCTGATATTTTTGGAGAATAGTATTCCCATCTCCTTGCCAGAGGCATATAGAATTGGTGTGAGTGGCAGCCAACTTACTCATCATGAATTAAGAATTTGTACAAGTCCTGAAAACATAGTGTAGGCAGAAGTACATTATCTGCCAGTAACCAACTGGACTAAAAATCTTTGCAAACTGTCTTTCCTGGAGACAAAAATATTGGATTCTATACAGCCAGGGATAGTAAATAAAAACAATCCTCAAAACATAATAATAGGATAGGGCATTAGCTTCTTAAAATAATTAAATGACAGGGTCAAAGAGTAAAGGATCAAAGAATAAGGTTTTTTTTTAGCATGCATTTACATTTGATATTGGCTCTCAGATAAACAAAAGTGTCTCCCCTCACCTTTTGTCTCGCATATCATCACGTTGCTGTACTCACTTTCTCCTCCTTCATTATAGCACTGCATTTTAATATCGTAAGACGTTTCTGGCTGCAGGTGGCTTATCAAATGCCATTGCTTTGTACCTAGGAAGAAAAATGAAATTAGATTTGTTTTCTTGTTCGGTATGAGACAGGTGTGTGGGGAGGGGGACGTCTCTGAGTCTTCTTGACCTTTTTATTGGGCAGAAGTACAATGTTGAGTTTTCATAGCTTTGGTTGTGAGCAGAGACCACATTATTTTTAAAGTATTATATATGTGTACGTATGTGCTTTGATACAGAGCTGGTTGAAAATTTTCAGATGGAACATTTGTCTGTTGCAAAATGCTATTTTATCAAAACCAAAACTTCCGACAGAAATGTGTCAATTTCCACAAAACTTCATTTTGGGTGGGGGGAAAAAAAAGTGTAAAAAGGCTTTTTAAAGTGGAAATGTTCTGTTTCAATATTTTCAGAATGGAACATTGTGGTTATTTGTTTCATAACAACTTTTATTTTTATATTACAAACATTTTTAAATGATTTTAAAAAGTAAACCTTAAAATAAAATATTTTGATTATATTGACAATATTTTTGGCAATTTCATTTCATGGAAAATGTCAGAATTCATTTGTTTTCTTCTGATTCTGAATTAAACATTTAAAAATCATGGAACTCCCTGTGTAACAAAAATTCTGGTTGATGCACAGCTCTAATTTTAAAAGAGAAACTTATCCCGATTTCTTACATTTGGCGTTACTCTTTACTCTGAAAGATTCTAAAGCACTTTACAAGCTACCATACATATACACAGAAATCTCTTCATCCATCATTGACATGCATGCCTCTAGGGTGGAATGTGCCAGCTGTTTAACAACCTGCAGCATTCAGGACAAGGAGTGAGGCAGACTACTGTATCAAAGTGAAACAGAAGTAGTTTAGGTATACAGAACGTAATTACTCTTGCATTAGAATTTGGCCAGAGCACTCTGATAATACCCTGACTCTTTCAAGAGTACCATGGGATGGATCTTCAGAGATTATAGGTGTGAGGTCCAAGTTAAAATTCCAGTTACCCAATATTTTCACAGAACAAGATTCAGCTGAAGTCGATGTTATGATCTCTCCTATCTCAGCTAGTAGAAGCTGCAAATAATTTCATTTATACTTTGTGAAACATTCTAGAGAAAACTCTTAGGCTTGGTTTACACTTACGAGGAAAAGCAACAGCAGCTGACGAGAGGTACATAGCTTGCATATCTCCCATCAATTTCCTAGATTCTAAATAGCACAGCACCCCCATTAAAACTGTGCCAACAGGAAATGCCCACCCACACAATGTTACTCTTTTTCCGGGGTTAGATTTATGGAGTTGACTTCCAGATCAGTCGAATGGGTCTGCACTTTCGCTCAACCGATCCCAGAGAATCAGTCTGGCATCGCTAAATTTGCCGCTGTAATTGAAGACATATTCTTAGGTAATAGGCCTGTCTTTCTCACTCTCCCAGTCTCTTGGGCCATAGACTCCAACCCAAGCAAGCTTCTCTCATAGAATGATTTTGTCGTCTCTGGCTCCTAGCCAGCCTTTCATTAAGTCACTCTCCTGAACTACTGAGCACTTCAGTACAAATCACACTCAATTTTTGCTTTCACAGACTTGTGACAAATTTTAATAAACAGGGACCCTTTTTTGAGAGTTTAATTAACTGTTTGAGCACTTTTAATCCCTCTTGGAAAAATCCCACCTTGAACTGGCTCTACTGTTTCTAAGAAGCTGTCATACCACCTACTGATTTAAGTATTAATTAAAAAAATAAAGCCCACTTGGCTGCAGGGCTGTGCCATCAAGATTCCATTCTAACTTGACAGAATTAAAGTTGAAATACAATTCCCATTGCTGTGTCACTAAAAATATCCTATAAAGGGTGGTGGTTTACACGCTAAGACACGAGAAAGGTTTTTTTAAACTGCTTTTTTTCAGTGCTTCACGAGGTGAACTACTATGACACAGAACTCTCAGTTCATACAAACTGAAATGAATAGATGCCCCAAATAACTTCTATTTAACTACTGGTTGATGCTGGATCTGGCCTATTCCTAAAGCACATTTTTCCAAGGCTTTTGCTTCTGTCTCCCCTTTCCCTCCACCCCCAAACATTCCTCTTGGTAATTATTATACCGGGTTTTAGGTTTCCGCTTTAAACCATTAGTGGAACTGGAATCAGTACAGGCACTTTAACTGTGCTCTCCATGCACCATTAGGAAGCAAAAACATTTAAACAACTGACATCAGACTACATTTAGGTTTAAAATTCAATCACCAAGATCGAAGCAACAGGAAAAAATTCAGGGCATGTAAGCAGGAAAAGGCAGGTTTAATTTTGATTTTGCTGAAAGCTACAGATACTCGAGAGCCAGATGATGCAAACACAAACATTTTTATAAAATTGCTTGTGGCAACTTTTATAGAGGAAAAAAACTTCTGTAAGCTTTTGACTGTCTCAAAAGACAAGACGTAGCAGGAAATGTTAATGAAAGCTTCAAGCAACTAGTTAAGTAACACAACCCATCACAGCAGCTTTTCCACTAGTAAAAGAGCCTTTGAAAGATAAAATCTTCTCTCAAAATTAGAGGGAAGACTGTGAAGGCCCGATTAAGCATTTGTAACGTGTAGGGGTTAATCAAAAGGGGTGGCACCTAAATTAAGGATCACATGCTTCTTTATATATTTTTAAATAAAAAAAGAATCAAGTGACATTTTAATTCAAAAACTGCTTTTGCTATTTTACAGAAACACGTAAAAAAGTTTTCGTGTTTAAAGTTTCCACCACGTGAATTTCGTTCTGGCACAAGTGAGAGGCTGCTAATCGTTTCAGACTGCCGCAAACATTTCAGTGTGCACAAACGTGAAAATCAGGAATAAGCAAATTTCACAGCACAGTGGAGTCCACTTAAACAAATGCACAATGCATGACATTCATAAACACAGACGTTCTGTGTCACAGAAGGCTAAAATATATTTACAACCAAAGACACTGACTGCATAAGCTTTGAAGCAATGTTCCAAGCCCCAGCACCAGACATTTAACAGTCCTACGATCTGTAAAAGCTTATGTCACGCCTTACAATCCTGTGCAGGTTGTGATCGAAAAAGGAATTTGCAAAACAAAGGGTCCAATCCTGCCTCAACTGAAGTAAATGGCAAAAAAACCCTTAATTTCAATGGATTAGGATCAAGGCCTCTACATTTATTTAGGCCAGATGACTACATTAAAAAATATAAAATTTCACCACTTCTTCCATGAAAATTATGACCTAAAAGCTCACACCAAAATAACCCACTGGCTCATTATATCTGTCAATGAGTTTGAGAAACAGAACATGAATTATGCTAGCTAAACTCTCAAACATTCACTGAATCTTGGGCTCGGGGAAGCTTCCTTACAACAAAGGGAAAAAGATAAGCACCTCCCAAAAAGTCACTGGAGAGGCTTCCCAATTTGCAACAGAAAATGGAGGTTACCTACTGCAGCAGGAGGCTCCTTGAGATGTTTGGTCCCGATATGTATTTCACACATGGGTGTGCATGTAAACCCTGCACCAGAGTCTGGAATTTCTTTGAAGCAGTATCCATTGACTCTCTTCCTTCTCTTGACCAAGAGCATAAGAGGCAGTGTGAGACAACTCCTCTCCAGTTCCTCTTCCTCAGTCCAGCCTTGCTCCTATAAAGTTCACCGTCTATGTGGATGACAAAACGGACTTGTCTTCTTTTATGCAAACACATAAGGTGTCAAGGAGGCTCCAAAGAAACATTGTTGATATAGCCTCTTGGTGAGATAGGCCTACCAGGAGCCAGTTGTCCAGGTATGAAAATACTGTATATCCTTGACATCATCTGGGCCACCACCACCATAAAAATAGTTCATGAACAACCTGGGCATCATCAAGAGTCCAAAAGGGAGGACGAGGAACTGGTAAAGTTCTTGGTCAATCATGAAATGCAGGAACTTTCTGTGTGATGAGTGAATGTCCACATGGAAACATGTGTCCTTCATGTTGAGAGCTGTGAATCACACTCCCTCCTGTAGGGAGGGGATTATAGATACCAGCATAATCTTCCTGAATTTCAGCTTTCAGATGAAGATGTTGAACTGCTGAAGGTCCAGGATGGTCTCCACCCTCTGTCATTTTTGGGGGATTAGGATGTATGGGGAGGAGAACTTATTTTGAATATGGGGAGAACCTTGAATACCTATTTTGCTGGCAGCAGCAGCAAAATGACACGGAGGTGCCCCTGCTCTGGACACTGGTATCAGCTTGAACTCCTCTTTATCTGTTGCAGAAACATTAGTGATTCACTTCATGCTAGATTAATACACGGCGTTGACTGAGACACTGACCATGCCCTTTTCAAGGATACTCCTGATCCTGATAACTCATGGAACAATTTTAAAATTAGACACTGGCTCCTGCCAAGGATGTCTTTGGAACAACAAAGAAAAACCTGACTGGTCTGCTTACACTCACAGAAAAGAAAAAGTAAGGTTACCTAAGTATATTTCAACAACCAGCTAAGTCCAGAATTCTTAAGTTCAAAGGGGTACGGCTGTGGTCCAGAAAGCCAATAGGTAGTGTGCCTAGAGGTACTGGCAAGACCTAGGCAAGAAGATTCAGACATGCTTTGAAAGAGGGGACATTCAAGGTACCTATGATGGAATCAAAAAGGCACTTGGTCAAACCTGAAAAAGAACAATACCACCATACCTGACAGGCAAGAACAATCTGACTGATGGACTGAGCATTACAAAGAATTCTACTCAAAGGATGCCATTATCTGTAATACTGCCTTAGCTTCCATTCCCCAGCTTCCAATAATGCAGAAGCTGGACCAAAAACCAAATCCTGATGATTCAGAGAAAGCTACCAAAGAGATTGTGTCTGGGAAAGCAGCAAGCAATGATCAAATACCTCTGGAGCACCTAAAGACAGGAGGGAGAAAGCTTGCAAGTGACATCCAGGCATTTCTCTGCACCTGCTGGGAAGAAAGCCACATCCCTCAGGATCTGAACAATGCAAACATAATTCCTTTATACAAAAATAAAGGGGACAGGGCAGAGCAACAACTACCGAGGGACATCTCTGCTTAACATGGTCAGCAAGGTGCTTGCAAGGGTCTTGCTGAAATGACCCCAAGTCCTCATTAAGAGAGTTTGTCCTGAGATCCAGTGAGGGTTCAGAATTGGACTCGCCACGACTGACGTGTCCTTCACAATGTGCTTGTTGCAAGAATGAAGAATGTGAACAGCTATGAAACATCCGTTGACCTACAAAATGCCTTCAACAAGGTTAGCAGGAATAGCAATTATAAGATCTTATTGAAAAATTTCTGTCCACAAATTTAAGGAGTTTCATGAGAGAATGAAGGCACTTATCCAGTATGAAAATGAAACACTGAGTTTAGCATCGATACTGGTATGAAGCAAGGCTGTGTCTTGGTGTCTACTGGCTTTGACATCTTTTCTTTTTAAGTACACTTTCGGAAACGATCAATCTGATGTGCTAAATGAATCAAGGACAGATGGCAGCTTTTTTAACGTCAGGTGATTTCACAGCAAACAGCATGTCCCCAAGCTCACTATTTGGGTTCTACTCTTTGCAGATGATGCTGCAGAGATCTGTCCTTATGCCCCTGCGAGTGTCTCGTACTCTTATGGGGAGCTCAGTGTGATGAGTCCTTGGGCTTCAATGTTAAGGGCTGATGTTTGGAGAGGCACTGCTATTTAACTGAAGTTGATGTACAGAGAGGTCTCCTGGGCCCATGTCAGAGTGGAACCTTGGATTCGTCCATCAGGAATTTTTCAGCTGGAGCTCATGGGGCTCTCTCGTTCTGGGCAGGAAGGATTTACAGATACTGAACTTTGTAGAAACATATGTCCCATCCACACAGTGCAGGAAACAGTGATGCTTGTCACTGATGGAGAAGAAGTGAGGGCAGGAGATGCAGTTGTTGAATTCTGGACCTCTGGGCATAGTTCCAGGACTGGGGAGGATTTCCCTTAACCAGAAATGGGACATGGGGGAATATTAAATTCTATGCTAAATGATATACTGCCTAGACGTGCTAAGCTAAGAGAAACTATTTACAAATAAATTTTTATGGGTTCTGTGACAGTGAAGGAGGACACAATTCTGACACAGGCCATGCAGTGGTAAAAAGGAACTGGAGAAGCACTGACCTTCATTCCCTCTTAGACCCTCGGCCAGGAGCACAAGAAGGGTTATTGAACTTGCGCGAGACAACAGACACTGCTCTGAAGAAGTTCCAGGCTCAGGCGCATGGGGTGCATGTGAGCCCACACGTGGAATATACACAGGGACCATCACGCAAGGAAGAACTAAAAGTATATCTATCTCAGAAAACTTTGCACCAGTGAAACTGAATCTAAAATCCATCTAATTAGACCAGTGCAAACCCCTAATTGTTAGATGCATGTAAATTGGTTTAAATCTCATTAATGTCAATTTATTTTATTTTAGTAAGCTAGTGCAGTGGTTCCCAACCTTTTTGGCTTGAGGGCCACAAATATAATTTTTAGAACCCTAAGGGGCCACCAGTCAATTTAATTAAATTTGCATGAACTTTAAATTAATTAAATTAAAATTAAAATGAATTAAAATCAATTAATTAAAATTAAATAAAATTTTAATTAAATAGAGTAGTAGCACTTCAGGGTTCTAAAAATTATATTTGTGGCCTTCAAGCCAAAAAGATACTTTTTTAAAAATTGAAAGAAGTGTAAAGATTTTTTTTTTCTTTTAAAAGGGGAGAGTCGGGGGCTGGATGCCCATGAACAAGGACAGTTTGCAGGCAGGCTGTGGGCCCCAGCAACAGCATAGTCCACACTCCCACCTCCCCTCACGGCCGTGCCAGCCCCCAAGTCATGTCGCGTTGCCCACGTCCCCCACCCTGCACCCAGCCGCACTGCGCCACGCTGGCCCGCGGCCCTGCCCGGAAGCCCCTGGAGCCCTGGCTGGGACTGGAGGGGAAGCAGGCGGGCAGCCACAGCATCCAGCAAGCCCCACCAGCCCCTCCCCCCAGCCGTGCTGTGCCTGCCCACGTACCCACTCCCCCCAGCACACCTGGCAGGCGTGCTGCGCTTTGCTGCACCAGCCCGCATCCTTGCCTGCAGCCTCTGGTGCCCTGGCCAGGACCGGAGGGGAAGCGGGCCGCCACAGCAGAACTCCCAGCCAGCAGCTGGGCAGTAAGCATGGGCCATTTTAAAAAGCCCTGCAGGCCACTTTTGGCCCGTGGGCCAGGGGTTGAGAACCCCTGAGCTAGTTGATTAAGTTACACAGGTTTAAGCACATCTGCACTTACGGTTTCCAATGATGCAACAAGATCAATTAAAAGTGGAATTTAAATCTATTAAGTTTGCAATATGGATCGAAGAAACAAGTTTATGCAGGGGTAGAACCTGGTGCTATATAGTTAAGATCTGTACTGCTGGTGAGTATATTATTTAGGCTGAATTAGTGTGGTTAAAGTAGTTTAAATGTTATGTAAAACACAGCCATTACAGCTAGATGACAGTCTACCCTAGCAAGTATCTGGCAGACCACCTCTGACATTGTGCACACATCGTCATACCTTCCACAACATCCCTCTTATAATCACTATCGTTGTCACTGTCAGTTGGCCGGTAATAGATATAAAACCCTTGGATGGGAGTATTGTTGTTGCTTGAAGTAATGTACTGGAAAAGAGAATAAAAATAATACATTAAAGGATAAATCCATTTAAAATTAAAATATTTGATGTTTCAACAACACCTTTTGACAAATAAATTTACTTCATTCAGGAAAAGATCAGAAGCATTTTCAAGAAAGAGTGATCTTAAATAATATAGAAGTACGGAAACCACTGTAGTTCAGATGGTGTAATAGTTTCCATTCTAATCCCCTGCTGTCAGTCACTAATTGCTGTCAGAAACTTCCATGTTGGCTAAGAATTTTTGCACGCTGTTCTTTGTGTAACACTAAGAGGCCCCAGTTGGTGGTGGCTTGGATCAACCTGGGATCTCTGAACCCTAACATATGAGCCTCTACTGCATGAGCTAAAAGACACATGACTCTTAGCCAAGGCTGTAGCACACTCATCAATCTCTAGCTGGCCTATGTACCACTAGAACGGAACAGAGCACCACATCAAGCAGAGAATAAATCTACACAAAGGTGAATTTCCTAGAGATTTTTACCTAGGAGTTCTGATACTTTCGAACACAAGGAGAGTGGAAAACACACATCCTTTCCATTAAAAAACAAATCTTGCCTCTTTTTTTTTTGGAAGAGCCATACAGCTGAAATAATTGTGGTTTGAAAGTTGAAAATAGGCCTTGGCTTAAGTCAGTGCCTTTCTATGCTTAAGGAAATTGTATTTGATTTGACAGAGGAATAAGCCTTTGAATATCAAACTGGGTGTGCAAAGGTTGTTTTTATAAGGTTGCATGTTGTGAAGCGAAAGATCTGCTCTGAATGTATGTGGAGCTTAAATTAACTGCCCAGTGAAAAGTTTAGTCAAATATAAGCTGTGAATGCAGAGACACATGTGACTGAGTTAGAAAGCCTTGTTAAAAGTTGAAAAAGGATTCCTGCAGTCCAGAAGTGTCCAGGAGAGGTCCATAGCAGGGAACTCCCTTCAAGGCACGCTGGAGAGAGTGCAGCTCTAAGACAGCGCCTTATGATCTCTTTTGAACATAAGACTTATTTCCATTTGAAGTCAAGTTCCAAAGGGGTATCCGTGTTTGTTTCCCATTTGAAGATTTTACTTTAAGGTCTTATCTATACTGAGAAAACTGCATCGATCCTCACAGAGCGGCCAGTATAGATCCACTCAGTTGATCCTGGAAGTGCTCTCCGTTCAATGCAGTTACTCCAACTGGAGTAATGCTGCGTTGATGGAAGAGCCCTGCCAGTTGACACAGCCCAGTCAAGACAATGCGGTAAGTAGAACTAAGTAAATTGATGGGAGATAGGCAATCTGTGATACGCAGATTGCGCATCCCCTGTCGACTTACCCCTGCAGTATAGATAAGGCTTATGTCAAAGATATATTGGATCATTATGACAAATAAAATTACAAGAATCATATAATTTCAGACATGGTGTGTACTCATGCAGCTGAAGACTGCAGTAGTGAACAGGGAGTAGAGTTCAGGTTGTCCAGCTTTAATATGGGTTAAACTGACAGGCTTCACCTGTATCCGCATAGCTATGTCAACCAGAGGTGCGAAAAACCAACATCTAACTCACAAAGCTATGCTGATAAAATCTCCAGTGTAGACACACCTATGGCAACAAATGAGAGCTTCCCTCCACAGAGCTAATGTTGTTCAGGGAGGTGGCATTCCTACTCTGCACCAGCAGGAAAACTTCTGTCGTTCTAAGTTGCATCCACACTAGGAAGTTCTGCCAGCATAACTGGGCTAATGTGCCTTTGCTGGCAATGACTCTGGAGTGCAGGCACAGCTGCTATTTCCTGACTTGCAAATTCAAACTTAATATTCTGCTAACACAGAAATCCATAACAATGCTCTGATGTACTCCTCTGAGGAATTCTAGATGTAGTTGCTTCAGTTTATTGATATTTTATCTTTCCTGAACCTGCTCAGGTAAAATGTTGAACTGGGAATTCTGCAGAGTTTAAAAATTATCTTAATGGTGCATCATGGTTGTATGCATTAGTGTACGAAAGCAAAACCCTAATGATACAGTGGATTTCAATATTTGCTTAGGAAAGACAGGATTACAGAGGAAAGGATGAGAATGCTTTTGCATTATGGAATTTATTGGATACACTTCCTCTTCAGTTATAGCCAAGTGAAAATTCACAATACAGAATAAACAACAAAAGTTCTGTGGCACCTTAAAGACTAACAAATTTCTTCTTGAATCTGATGCAGCCCACGAAAGCATATGCCCGAAGAAATTAGTTAGTCTTTACGGTGCCACAGGACTTTCGTTGTTTTTGCTGTACACAGATTAACATGGCTACCCCTCAGGAACTCAATACAGAATATGATTTTGAGGCTTGGTTAAGACTTTTTAGAGTGTACATAGTACAACAGTGGGTCTTTTTCAGAGGCTCATATAACCTAAAACAGGACCTATTATAAAATAACGCTTCTGAGCTCTTCGGAGGAGTTAAAATTGCTATTAATCAATATCAAATGCAGCAACAACTCATGTTTCTAGATTTTAGATCTCGCAATATAGGAAAAAATGAGCAGACTGACATGGTTGATGGGACAACGCCAACCACGAATCTTTGTTAGGAATATCACTCAGTATCAAAGGAAACAATTACATTGCTAGTTTGAGTGTGTTGGTCTTGATCCTTCACTTTAAGAGCTTTCTAGTTGCCAAATCAGCAAGAATTAGTCTACAGAAGGGGGAAAGAGCAGAAATAAAGTGTACTCACAGTCCATTTTAACATGATCTGAGTGTCACTGACTGCCTCAGTGTAGGCAATGTGAGGTCCTGTGATTGGGCGGTTGGAAAACCGGTTGGTAAAGCCAGCAACTTGATACGGTCGAGATGGTGAGCTTCGTGGACTATCTCCATAATTGTTAGCAGCAATCACACGGAATTTGTATGTTGCTCCTTTCGAAGATAAAATTATGAGGGATGATAAAAATACCTAAACTCTCAAACAAGGGATCAAATCACCAAATCACAAAGATAAGACTATCTTAGTGGAATTAGTTCTAAATTGATTTCTTGGGATTTTAAAAAAAATTATTTGCTAATGATGATGTTTCTCTGAGTGGTTTTAGATGCAGAACCTGCTCTCATGCAGTGTTGAAAAGCTAGTCAAATAATGGAGGCAATTTTTACCCATGGGAAAGGCAAGGAAATGTTATTTTTCCCCTCCTAAAGTAGGGATTGTCCAATTAAGATTAGATGAGTATATTCAACAAGACCGGGTCCAGGCATTTTTAGAGGTCATGGACAACGGCTCTTCTTGTCTATTTCTAAAGTTCCCTTGTATTTCTGTCTCATCAAAATAATTAGCTGGCTTAGTATATTTATTTTTATTCCCAATCCTGATAACACTTACTAACCAATGGGGAAAAACAAAACAACCAAACCCTGAATGGCTGCAGAAAAGCAGACAGCAATTCTAACCTAGATTTAGTATTTATCAGAAATGACAATTAAGTAGGGAGTGGTTGAAAGAAAAACGTATATCAACCACTAACAAACGTCAATAAAAATCACCCTTTAGAGGGTAATTGTTTCCTTATTAGAGAGCTAAAAGCCAGCTTCAATTAGAATAACAAGTTCCTAACCTGAGGCAAGCTAAGTACAGATAAAACAGGCCTTTTTAATTGTGTTTATATTCTTAATGAATCTGTAATTATTTTATCTTCTGAAGTGCATGACCAGACATCAGAAGTGCTATTTCTCACAAGAAAGTGGTCTTCTAAAAGAAAAAGGACTTGGAATAAAAATTCCTAAGGGAAGTGAAAGTTTAATACCTGGCTCTAAATTGCGAACTTCCACTGAGAGTTTAGAAGGAGAGATACTATCAGCTGCAATTAGCCAGTCGCTGTTTCGACTCATGCGCTTGTACTCTACTTTAAAGGCAGTGATGGGGGAGCCACCATTTGCACGTGGGATCCACGTGACATAGACAGAAGTCTCCGATGCTGTTGAGATAGCAGGGCGATCTGGAGCCTCTGGAACTGAAATAGGAAATTGAGGAAGATGTACACGGAAGTTAGAAGAGAAGCATAAAACTGTTCTCTGCAGAGAACACCTATGATTTGTTCAATCAATTAAGTTAAACCAAATGTTTCAAACATGGAGCATTCTTAAATTCTCCTCCCACAGACACTCCAGAATGTAGAATGAGAAGTGCTTTTATAGGCTTTCCTTTTATTCTTCAGAGTTGGAAAGAGCCCTGCTACTACAAAGTCTTACATTTTGCATGAAAATTTAGTTGTAGAGGTGAACACTGCCATTTCTAACCTCAGTGACTGTGCTGCATCAGACCAATACAACTAAGTTATGGAGCGCAAAAGCATTCTTAACACAACCAGCAACACACTGCCAGAAAATAGGAGAATTACATACTTCACTCAACCCAACTGAAAGATACATATTAACACGCTAGCCCCCCGCCTCTTCCTTGGTGCTACAGAAAGGGAGCACATATAACAACAGGTTGGTAAAAATAAAAATGTGAATTGAAATTCCCAGAACTATGGAAAAAACCTGATCCATAAATACTACTAAGCTCTGAACTGCTTAAAACATAATTTAGACAAAACAAGAGCAAGCCAAGCACTTAACTAATGATATTAATACTTACTGAACTCACTTGAAGTTACAGACAGCAGTGGGAACAGAGAAAATTAAAAGAGGAAGTGTTAGTAATCTGGTTATAACCATTCTGACATCTTAAGTCTTCATTGCACTGACATATACATTGTTAAAACAGAGCGCTATGGAGGGAGGAAGGAATTTAATAAGAGACAGAAAGGCTATAGGTTAACTGGCACAAAATGGATTTAAATACTTAAACTCTTTTTCAGTTTATTTGGGTAAAATTTTCAAAAAGTGCCAAAGGGAGTTAGGAGGCTAAGTGCTATTTCAAAAATTGAGACATGGACTTAGAAGTATAAGTCATATTTGAAAACTGGATGTGGGCACTTTTGAAAATTGTATCTTTTGTGCTTACATTATTTACCTTCACTTTTGACAATGATTTCTGCAAACAATCTTCATGTACAGCAGGAGAAATGACATACTTAGCAATAAAATATTTAAAGAAACGTTTTCAACTAAAAATCACATTTATTTGAAAATGAATTGCTTATTGCTACAATATCCACTTTGACTATCATTGATCAACTATAGAAAAGACATTTACTTTGTGCATCTGCTGGCACTTTGTGTATCATCTTCACTGTTTCCCTGTATAGTCTTTATCACCTGTTCTTGTGGGTTTTTCACAAAGTCAGAGAGGTGAGAAGACTATAAACATAGGGAAAAGTCATTGTAAATTATCAAAATTAGAAGTTACATTAGAGGATAAATGTGGCATCAAAATACTTTACTCGTTTTTTGAAATTGACTACATTTCAAAGTAAGTGTCCTTTTAAGCATTACAAATTCACTTACTTGACGAGAAATCCATCTGATGACATCTCACTGTATAAACTATATTCTTCTCTGTAAGATACGCACTGCATTTTGAGGATTCATAAAAAATTATTGCAACAAATGACTCGATGAATCAAGATGACTACTTAATACTCTGCCTCACTGACTGGCATGAACTAACCTTTTAGTTAACACTCTTAAAACATGAACAATCTGATCCTTTTCTCTAAAAATGCATGCAAGCATAGAGAATCTGGTAGTCTGAAGTGACTTATATCTGAGCCTTACTAACAGATGGTTCACAAGAGAAAGAGACCTGCAACAAAAAGACAGACTTAAGGAATGAAGAGAGAATAAAAATAGGTACATGACAGATGAACGAAACAGTCATAAGGGCTTGCAGAAATTAGCTTAAAACCATCTTATTTTATATTATAACATGTGAACTGGAGACAATCCGCACACCTACCTCCACTGTGTCGAGATGGGTCTGAAAGGACCACCCCAAAGTTATTTGTCCCTTCCTGAATGACAGGATGTTTAGGAATGCCAACTGGAGGAGATGGAGCCTGTGTATTTTTGGAGGATGATGCTCTTTCTGAAAAAAAATGTTTGATATACGATAAATAGCTCAGCGACTGGAGAAGAGACTGCCAGAAAAAAAAAATATCATTACAGCATGCTCCCTCCAAGTATGCTGTTACACAAGGTATCAACTTTCACTGTGGTGCAGTTGGCACTAACCCTGGCTAACTGTGCATTAAGGACAGAAAAAGAACTCTCCATGTCAGTACATTGAATCACTACACATGCCTGAGGCTGGAGTAATCTCCATAATGACGATACATCTGTACAGCATTCATATGCATTAACCCCACCTCTCGATTGAGTGACACAAGGTTCAACATGTCTTACACGGGCTTCTCAAGTCATTTCCCTCAGTGCACCAGACCTACCAATACTAGTAAAGGAGCCAGGATGAAAGCAACTGAGCAAGAGTGTGGTAATAGATCTAATGAAGCCCTCAAACTGGAAATTAAAAACTGATACCAGTATCCATAGCATATGGCTGCCTCCACCTGGAAATAAATCATCAGCCTGTCAAACAATTTTTAAAACAGATAGATGGCTCTTGTATTATATGACCAACTGTTTAAATCTTTGCATTAGTAGTATTTTAAGCAGAGTGGAAAATATGGCTATTCAGACGTTTAATGGCCCAGACGCTCAGTTTAAACTTGAACTAAAAAATTCACTTAAGTTGGACATGAGAATTGGTTACTGATCTCAATACAGCATGCACCACAAAACTAGCACAGCAATGTGCTCTGGAAGTTTCTGCTTATGAAAGGCCACGGCCTTTTAACACAAAGGTTTCCCAGGTCTGGACTGAAGCAACTTTATTATTTTAGGTGACAACACCCAGAATGGAAGGACCAGTCAGGATTGAGCTTTTTTTTGGAAAGTTATGTGGAAAAGGCAGACCAGTGGCTGGCTGCCTTCTGACTCTAGCTTGGTTATTTTCAGTAAAGACTTGTATACATTACTTATGTTGGTGGAATTTCTGTTGCTCAGAGGTGTAAATAAGCCACCTAAGCTTCTCCCGCCAACATAACTAAAGCCTAGATATTTTCATTTTGTTAATAGTGCTTCTAGTGCAGACTAGGCCTGAGAGTCCAAACAGCATAGCTGTAGTTTGTTTCAGGAATTTATATGCAAATAATCAGCACAAACAGCATGACAATTCAGAGTCTGCTGTCCTTACTAACAAGAATCCTCTCAGCCAACCACTATGGTAATGCGCTTCCAAAACTTGACCTACTGTTATGCTGGATCCCATTGACTAGCAACGTTAGTTGTGACAGGCTTTTCCTTTGATATTATATTAAACTGTTTCCACAAATAGCTTTATAGACTGTTCACTGCCAGCTTAAATTACAGAATCGTTTTGGCGATAACTCTGCAAGGAAAAAACACTGCACCTACCTTTGCTGGTGCGAAATGTAAGCATGGCAGGCTGGCCTTCACCAGCAGCACTCCTAGCTACCATGAGAACTTCATAGAGGCTGGAGGGCTCCAGTTCTGTGAGACGAAGCTCATTTTCACTCCCAGGGACACGAACTGTATGCCAGCTTCCCATGACATTGATACCATCCTCCAGCTGTATAAGAGGGAATCACAAAGAGTAAGAAACTATGACTTCAACTTTAGATGTGGGGAAATATCATCTGGGTTGGTTTTCTGAACATTTTATTGTATAACATTTCCAAAATGTTTAATTATGTTAAATGAGCTTAGTTAGTGCTAGTGACAGCTCTGGAAATCCAAGTCCTTTACCCGCCCAGCAGGTAAAGCACAGGCAGCAGCTCTGTGACCTTCTACAGAATGTCCCTCCAACAGAACTAAGCCCTGACTGAAAGGATCCCCAGATTAAGATTTGAGAGAATTCAACCTCCAGATTTATTTGGCTCCTGGCTACTTAGTTGAGCATTGTTGTTAGCTGTCTAACTAGGACAAAGGATATTTACTATGAGAGCCTGTGCCTGGGGAACTAAAATAAGCTCAGATGATTTCAAGCAGAATACCAAAATAGCCATTAGAGGGTAATGTGCCTGTCTCACTACAGACCGGCCCTGGATGAAAACAGTACCCAAGATGAGAAAAGTGACAATCACCCTGACCTATCGCAGTTTTTCATGAATTTACGCATCTTTAAAATATTTAATGGTTATAATGAGTAACAAAAAAAGAGAAGTATGTTTTCTGCTTGATTACTTCCATAGGCTAGAAACCAGCAGGAAGATTGGAGATTTATTTTAATTACTATACAACTTTTTCTGTGTTACTTTTTTGTTGTTGTTACACAGTGAATTCACCAGTTCCATTAGGAAAGAGATTTCTCTTAATACTCAACCTTCTGAGAAAAGCACTACCCCAAAGGCCAAAGGGAAAAGCAGAGATTCTATGAAAAATAAATTATGAAAGAATGTAAGACTTAATAAAAACATGAAAGGCCCTCTAAATGCTATGGATTACTAAAGTTTATAGTGGAGGCCTTGATTCAGATTTTTTCTTCAAGAAGGACACTTCTTTCTAATGCTTTTAAAAAAATCTTTGAAGAGGAAATCAAATAATTTTTTTATGATAGAAGAGATGGATGCTATTAAAATCATTATAAATTATCTGCTAAGAAATATATAAGTAAAAAGGCAATAAAAACAGATAAGATAATTGCTAGTGATGGGTAAATTTGGAAAGGTCAGATAAGCACCAAAAGTTTTGAATATTTATCTAAACCAACTAGATGTAGTTCAGAATTATGTAAACAGGCTTTGTTATGAGATTTCCAGGATTTTGCTCGTCAAAAATACCTTGCAGTATTTCCACTTTAGGTTAGAACAAGACCAGGATATACAAAGATTTAAACTTATAAAAAATGAACCCAGTAACTTAGTCCTCCCCCCCCCCCCTCCACACACACAAAAAAAAAGAAATTTGAGCCTGTGTTGCTTGATTCTAATTTTAATCAAAGGAGTTCACTGGTTGCAAAAGTTCTATTCAAACTATATATAGTACTAATGAGACCCACACATTCAACATACTTGGTGAGGAATTTAATTTTATCTTCCCTGATGTCCGAACATTTGAGCTTAAAAATGGTATCACGTTGTGATATAGCCAATTCTTAGACATGCTGGGTCAGTGTCAGAACTTTCATCTGATTTATACCAGTGCCAGAGAGAACAGAACTGACTTTAATGCATTTTTTAATTACTGATGTTATATTACTAGTGCTCACTGTAGTCCAATTCCCCACATACAATAACAGTACTACAGTGAAAAATAAAATTGAGTTCTGTTGAACAAGGCCTGGTTACACTCAGAAGAACCCACAAACTTGCAACCAACTTCAATCAGCCCTAAACAGACTACCTGAACATACACAACAAAACCGTGGTTCAATTGTATTTTATTTTCTCTCTGGGCTGATCCCATTAGGTCTTGTTAATTCCATCTAAATGTTAGGTTCCTTGAGAAGCCTAAAATAATGTAATTCATCTGCTGTGGAGTCATTCCTTTCTCCTGCAAAGAAGCAGTACCTTGCGATATTTCACGAAGTAAGCATTGATGGGCAACCCGCCATCCTTTCCGGAGCGCCACATCAGGTTGTACATGTCTGGCTTGAGTGTCTGTGGAGGGCTGAGGATGACTGGGGCTTCGGGAGGCAAAACCCCAGTGGATGGCTTTTCTGTAGCAACCACATCCAAATGCAACTTTGTTGGAGACAAATTTGAGAACCCCACTTCTGTATCATAATCTCCAGCTCCTTCATCACTCGGGATAACCTCCACAGCAGTGATTTCTTCAGCTTTCGTACTAGATTCAAAAGGAACTGCAGAAGAAAAATTCTGATTACATCTACAAGATAAAACCTATTTGCATCACTTACTGGAAACAATTAATGAACTACTGTACTTCACTGATGGACTCTACCGCATCTTCTATGCTGTAACAGAGGAGGGGAACATTTCATTGGAACATAAGCATTCTTAAGGTGTAATACCTGGAACACAGGCAGCAGTGGATGTATTGTAATTGATGTATCAGGTACATAAGGAAATAGCAACATTCTTATCTGGAGAGGTAAATGACTACACTTCTACCAACGTTAAGCAGAATAATTTGAAGTGACTCATAACTGTAGGCATAATTTAATGACCAATTTACTGTACGTACAAAAGTACATTAAGGGCATTTTCTTAGTTCACTTTGTGAAGTTTTAGTTGTGAGTAATTTTTATTAGCATGGAATGTTACATAGTTGAAACCCAGCCAACTCATTTGAAAACGTATTGCTAAGAATAAGGTAATCTTAGAGTCAGATCTGAAGTGTTATTTGTGATGTTAACATATATTTCTGAAAATCCTCTGTGCCCCTCCCTTTGCCTGCCCCGTTGCTTTAACTGAAATGAAGAAACAAGGTCAGTAGTACTGGAAAGCACAAGAGATAAAAACACTCTTACGGAATCCTGGAATTGATACACAGCTTGTCAACACTCCAGGCAGCAACGGGGTTGGCAGGTTGGACATTTGAGGTTAGCAACAAGACAGGCACTAAAATTCAGTATCTAAAGGAAGAACATTGAGGGAAATGACATAGCTCCTGAGGTTGTACACTGAAATGTTAAAAGCCAGATGTTCTTAGTCTTGCCCATTCTTTCATGGATCTGAGTAGGTTTCTGTTATGTGTTGAGGCCTGGAAAGTAGAAGGGAATAAGGGGAACTTTATTTTGTAAACTGGCAGAAATTTTGGTAATGTAAAGCTTACACTGTGTTGGCTAGGCCACCTCAGATTTCTTCAAACCTCTATTAAAATACGACAAGTGTGGTTGCTACTTTTGGCCACTTCTTGGAAGCTGGAGGGGGAGGGAAAGAGCTTTTTTTTATTTAAAACAAAACAAAACTGAAGTTAATATTCTCAGCAAGCACTGGTTTATTCAGGAATACTGTAGCATTTGGGGATGGGAAATCGTAAGCAACATGAAGAGGAAATCTTCAAGGCCAGACCGCAGTTTGTTCAAGACAACAGAAGAAATGCTGTACGACAGTCTCACCCTTAAAGTGTATCTAGTACACTAAATTAACCAGTGAGAAAGTGATGCATGCAGCATGTTAGTACAAAGCCGAAACAATGGTCTGTTCATTTGAACTGTGGAAAGTGTACTTTACTGTGACAGGTTAGTAAAGATTTCTAGAATTACTTGGTGACTGATAGAGCATGGTGGACTGCAGTATGTGGGGAATTAGCGATGCTTTAGGATGGTCCAGGTGACACCTACAGTCATCATGACTTGCACTGGTCCTGAAGGTTAGCAAACATTTTGTATTTTACTCATGGACAGATACCACAGGAGAGTAATTTTTATTAAGGCAGTTCAGATTTATGTACCTGCTCCACAGGATTTGTCTAGATTTCTGTGTCCTCTATTTCAGAATGTGATATGGGATTCTTCCATTAGTTCTTTCATTCCCTCCCTAGTCAGATTAGCTATTTCCCCTAAGCTTCATAGTCACTGCACCCTTTCATACAACTGCTTAGCAATTCAGCAAAATAAAAATGTTCAATGGAAGTTAACAGTGAGGTATGTGATCAGTAGTCTAATCTAAAGCATACCTGATGACGGCCTCCTACAATAAGCATTGTAAGATGGGAATTTACTAGTCAAGACAGAGTAACATTTTTCCTAAGCAACTAAATAACTGAGGACACTAAGTTTAAAGAGTTAGGTTCCTAAAACATTCAGGTGCTTCTGAAATCATTACCTGACATGTTCATTTGAAACTGTTGGTAGACTGAACTGACTATAGAACTACATCTGTTTGATACTTCTGCTATTAGAACTGCTTTATTAAATTCATACGGTTTATAAATATCATATGGAATTTAAGTTAATTATCCTTAGAATCCAGATGGCTCTCAAGCAGCTAGCTCCCAAACCCCATTTGATCTGGTACAGATCAAAATTAATGCCTTTACCATCACTTAAACACCAATCAGAAGACAGTGCAACAATCTGGAAAACTGATAAAAGTTAATACGACATTTAATTTGTAGAACTCACTGCCATAAGGTTGAGACAAAGCACCAGGATTTTTATTCCCAATTTTGGTTGTGTTTGATTTTAGTTTTATGAGCTCCATTACAGAAGATAATGTGAGCTTTTCTATATTAAATCTACACTGAGAAATTATCTTGTCAGCAACTTTTTTTTAAGAAAACCTATTTCAGATATATACTTTTATTTAAAAGAAAAGTATTTACTAAAGCCTAAATGAAAAGTTCAGGAAAAAAAATCTTAGTTTACGCTGTATATTTGATAGTAACTTGAACCTAGTCAATTGTGATACAGTCCTCTATATAGTCAGTTTCTCATTTGCTTCTAAACATCAAGATGGAAGCAGAAAAATACTTTTTTCAAAAGGATTTTAATCATTTCAAGACATATTTACAAGTGTTGTATCAGAAGTCAGAATATTAAAAAATTAGACAACTTTAAAAAATTCAAGTTAATGTTGTTTCCTGTGAATTATGTATTCAGTATATCCTCCATCTTTATATATTTTAAAAAATATTAGGTATGAAGTTTAACTTGCTTTTTGGCTTAGCAAATTTTAATTGGGTTTTCTATTTTCCCTCAGATGTGTTTTTTTATGACTGTACACTAAGACTAAGGGTAAATTTTTCAAAAACACCTACAGCACCTTTTAAAAGACATCTAGAAGTCTAAATGCCAATGATTTTCAATAAAACTTAGTCTTAAGTATAAGTCTTTTGAAAATGAACATAAGCCTAAATCATTTGGGTACTTTTAAAATCTTTACCTTAGTTCTTGTTCGTACAACTTTAAAAAAAATGCATCTTAATGTTTTTGTGATCTTGGATATGATGTATGTAATTATAATAAAAAGATTTCTCCTTATATTGTCCCGTCAGAACAAGAACAATCTTTTTCAAATAACCTCTGGGAATAGTGAATACTGGGTATTTGCAAGATCAAGCCTTTCATATCTCCCCCTGCTCAATCTCTCTCTTTTTTTTAACCACACATTTCTCATCTACCCACAGCTAAGATGGTGATGGAGGGGAAGGACAAGATGTGTGCTGAGAACCACTGAGGATTCCACTGCTTAACTCGAATCTTCAAACAGTCTTTGCCATGCACTGATTTCTTAGGCCTTTGGAAGCACGCCTGAACCATAGTTTTTATGAGAGAAAGCTGAGCTGCAACCACACATCACGTTAGCAGGGGATGCTTAACAGAATTTTTTGAAAGTCTGAGGCAATTTCGTGCTTGTGAAAGATTCCTTATTGGATCACACTCAAGAAGTAAACCCTATAACTTCAAAATGGTGCTCCCGCCACAGCTGTCCCCCTTCCTAAAGATGTGCCGCAATACTGATACACATCTAGGAAGTAAGACACTGGTACAAGCTTTTGTCTCAGGTGAAATGGCCAGAAACAACAAGATGAATATCTACTCACTAGTAAACTGGCCAACTCATTTCAACATGCCATGAAATAGCCACTTAATTGTTCTAATTCAGATTTTGATAAACTGACACTCTCAACACTAAAAATATGTTTCAACACATATGGCACATGCCAGATTATCGAAAATGTTAAACATAAAAACGGCTCATGGCAAAGTTGATGACAGCTTACCAACTGTAAGAAATGCTTCTGACAGTGCGGAGCCATGTTCATTTGTTGCTTCACAAGAGTATTTCCCAGCATGCTCTGGAGTAACTGCCTGAATGTATAGGGAGCTTGATCCAGCTCGAGACACGGTGAAGTAAATGGGTTCTAAAATGGTGCTGCCTGTTCTTGTTTGTGGAGATTTTCGTGGTTTTGAATGAAGGACCTGAGAAGGATGGCTGGTAATAAGTCCATGACTGTTGTACCAACGGATTACAGGATTAGGTAGCCCAGTGGCATTACACAACAAGGTAACATCACTACCATCTAACACATTGGCACTGGCTGGTGAAGAAACTATAAATGGCTTGGATCCTCTGCCTGTTAAAAACACAATTCGTACATAGAATTAATTCACTGTACTACGGAACCTACTGTGTTATGCACAGATGAGTTGTTAATATGATACAAAATGAACATATTCAATATTTGTCATTTATACATTTCTTTAGTTTTCTGGTTGCTAGTTATTCCCCAGTTCACTGCATTGAGGAACAAGAGAAAAACCTGAAACCATTCAACTCAGATAATTTAGGACAATGGAATCAGTGATAAAAGACTCTCAATGTAAGTTTGGTTACAGCTGGATTTAACCCTGAAATTTATGTTTAAAAGTTTAAGAACAATGTAACAGACACCAAATACCTCCAGCTCTCCAAATATTCCTATCAGAACATAGCTAGCATTTCATAAAAGCCAACACCATCTAGGAAAGAAACATGCAAAACTTTATTTGAAGCAAGATTGGGGGAGGGGCTTCTTTTAAATTCTGGATCCTTGAACTAAAGAGCTGGGTTACATCTCCCACTACCCCATGAAACACTTCAACAAGTGATAGATAAATTCTACAATTTGCTGCTTCCTGTGGTCAGAAAGGGAATTTATCAATACATAAGCCAAATCTTTTGACAAGAAAACTAAAATGTGTCAGAAAAAGCAAAGGTTTTTGTTTAAGGTCTTGGATAGCTATAAGTGTTCCTATACCTCTCTGGACACCAAGTCTCCCAGTGGACTGCATAAAGCCAATCCCATTGTTTGCCACACACTGGTAGAACCCAGAATCCTCCTTGGTGATGCCACTGATTCTCAGCCTGTTTCCTGTGATCAGATGTCGTGGAGAGAAATGGATGGGAGCTGCATTATGGAACCAAGTAAGGTTAGGAGCAGGGTTTCCATGAATGTCACATGAGAAATGTATATTTGCACCCTCAGCCACTGTTTGATCCTGCAATCCTTTAGAAATTGAGGCAGGTTCTATAAAACAAACAAATAGAACATAAGCCCTGCAGACTGCACTTTCAGGAATCATGCAGCAATTAGTTACTAGACCACACATTTAACAATATGAAGTCTTAAAAACTTATTTCACATATGGAGACCAAGCTTAGTCACAACTCAAGTTCAGTGAAAGATGAAGAATTTGCTTCTAAGGCATTTGTTTGACACTCTTTATTTTAATGGCTTTTTCCTTCAGTTCAGAAGTCATGCTTACAATACAAAAGTTAAAGGATTCTGTTAATTGAGTTTATGAAAAACAAAACTATTTCCTGTTTTGTCATCTCTACTTATGAAACAAAACTGTTTTTTTAGTTAGTTTGTTGTTTAAACTATACAGATTATTTAGCTAGAATATACACTTATCAAAGCCCTACCTTGTGGGGAGCAGGGCCCTGGGCCAATTAGCCTAGGCAGGGCCCCACCCCCACCCCTCCACGCTGCAGGGGAGCATGGCAGGCCCACCAGCCTGCTCCGCGCCCCAGGGAGACAGCCCCAGAGGCCAAGGACACCGGAGGAACCAGCTCCGGCCCTAGGCCGGGCGGCCGAGGCTGCTGGTGCGGGGAGCTGGCTCTAGCCCTGGCCCTGGGCCAGGAGGCTGAGGCCGCCAGTACAGGGAGCTGGCTCTGGCCCCGGCCCTGGGCTGGGAAGCCGAGATCGGAGGCGGGGAGCCGGCCGCATGTGGCTGTGTGGAGCTGGGCCCTGGCCCCACCCACGTGCTCCGCACCTGGGCTTGTCTGCTCCACCCTAGGGGCAGGGAGGGCCAGCCCAGGGCCTGGGCATAGCGCTCCTGGTCTGCTCTGCCCCGCTGCTTCAGCTCGCTGCTGAAGGCAGCGGGGAATAGGAGGAAGTGCGGCCATGGGTGTGGGGGCTGCGGTGCGTGCAGGCCCCGCACTGCCCCGCTGGGAGTGGGACAGCGCGGGGCCCATGTAACCGCGGGGCCCGGGGCAATCGCCCCATTCGCCCCCCACTAGGGACAGCCCTGGCCCTACCATATACACCCCGATCTGTGGGAAGGCTCCCATTGATATCAATGGGAGTAGCCAGCAATCATTGTGCTGTTTTGTAAATCCCACACAGAATGAGCACAAAGAAACTGAAATTTACAAATAAATGTTTAACAAATAGCCAGATGACTTGCATCTAGAGGTACATTATTCATTAGGCACACACAAGGAAGTCCAAATTGAAGCCATTTCACTTTTGAGAGGTATAGAAAAGTGTGCTATTTTCTATGAGATGAGTGTTAATATCATCCTTAGTTACTTTCTACTTTAGGTAACAGTAAGAACATTGCAAATTGACTGCCACTTTGGGATGGATTTTGGAGGTGTGAAAAAGATGAAAGGTTGATTCCTTTAATAGGATTTAAGGATGCTGCAAGACATTCTATCTTACACTAATGCAGTGCCCAGAAACAATTGCTATAAAAGAAAACCAGAATTACAGAGGCACATAATTAGCCAACTACAGGACATTTTAGTATCCTCACCTCTTTCAGATACCTTTTTGCTTTGTAACTACTATTAATAGGGAAAGGAGATGCATCCTACTTTGGCACATGATTTACCCTGTACTAGAGGTGCACTTGGCCTTTTGCAGACAAACAAGACTATTAGTTTTGTGCAGAGGAGTTTACAATCCAAAATAGATTAATACAAGAAAGGATGACAGGATTTGGAGAAAGCATAATGAGTCATAAAGGACACCAGCAGGGAGAGATCATGAGAGACACTTATTTAGTACACATCTTAATTCCTTGATGTAAAATTAATTTTAAAATGCATCAGTCCTTGTCTAGGTTGAAAGAATGTGAGGGAATTTATGATCAGAGCTACTGTACAACAAAGAGAATAGGGCTTCAACATAAAACTTGTAAATAAAATATAATTCAGTTTCTTCCTCTATTTCTTACCAAGTATAGTTACTGTATAATTTATATATTTCACTACTCCGGACTCAGTTGCCACCACACAGGAGTAGTTTCCAGCATCCAATGTATCTAGTCTGTCTGCCACAAGATGGGAGTGCAGCAGTCTCCACCTGCTTCCAGTCAGAGCATCTTGGCCATCCTTAAACCACTGGACATGAGATGCAGGCAACCCACTAACAACACACTCTAGAGTTAGGGGACTGTGCGGAAGGACTGTCAAAGCCTGAGGAACGGTGGGGTGAAGAATGCGAAAACCTTCTGCAGAAGTGCCTGGAAGTAAAGGGACATATAAAAGATAAAACTCCTTTAGTGGTCCAGTTTTTAAATTTCATGATTAAATACTTTCTCCTCTAGAGACTTGTCTTTGTGTCAAAGCCCTGAGGTGGTGCATTCTACCAAATTTACCCACTTATAATGCAGCCAATTTTCCTAAATACAGCTGGATGGGGCTCTCCTATACTGGCACCCCCTCTAAATCAGTTGAAGTGGTGGTTACTGGACATTATCATTCCCTTTGCCCCTTCAGGAGCTAAGTGCAGAGTCTTTTAGGGGTTTGAGCCTACACTTCCCATACAGCAGTGCTCATATACCATATCTCTACTATGGACTCTGCATTAATGTTGCAGGAGTTCACTATCCACCCCCCACCCTGCAAATAGTTTTCCTATCACTGCCATTCATGCTATTAAGAGAACCACCCATAAGCAGGAATAATTACTCCTTTTCCAATTGGAACAGAAAGTGAGCATTTCATCACAGGTCACATGCTTGATAAACCACGTCAGAAGAGACTATGAATTTGATAATGTATGTGACTATTTCAATATAATGGAGCTACCATAGACTGTACAGATGAAATACATTACCAAAATACATGCAGAAAGGAAAGACTTTGCAGAACCAGAGAGTTTTTAAGAGATTTTCATGCTAGGAATCTTTTTTGCTTGATTTTTTCATAAAGTCACAAAATTAAAGACAGTTATACAGAAGATGAAAAGTGTTTTGCAGACATTTGCCAAGTCTACTTAACAGAGAATCAGAGTTACATCATCAGAATAGGGAGACATTAAGAACTAGTAAGTATATTAAAAGATTAATTGAAAATGGATCAATGTTGTTCAAATCTTTTATCCTTTAAAGCCTTCCTCACAGATATACTAAATACTCACGGCTGACTATGAGTTTATGTCCAGTGGGTTCTAATTTGAGATCATGAGTGACTGGATTATATGCTGCACATTTATAGGACCCTTTGTCCTCTAAAGAGACATTCAAAATCTGCAGATTTCCAGATGGAAGAATTAGGTAGTTATCTAAGGAAGGGAAACAGATTTATGTTTAAATTAATTTCAAATAAACATTTTTCAAAATTTTCTTTAATTTGTCTAGCACCCGGTTCTCTTAGATTTATATTTTTAAAAGTACCTGAGCATGCACTGATGTGAACTAAACTCTGTAGACAAAGAAATTCATTCCTGCAATGGATGCCTTTACTAAGATATGTGGTTCTAAAATTAACTGTATCAAGAGTCTTGCACTTTTTAGGTTTAGGATAACACACATTTTTTGGGCAGGGTCATTTATATTAGTTACTCACGTCATAAAATCTCTCACCTGTTGATTGTTCCAGCCATTTTCCACGTACTCGAAAGCGAACATGTGCTCTAGGGTTACTTTCTGGTACCTTACAGCTAATGAAAGCAGCACTTCCTTCTTCTGCTGTAACTATGTGTTTCACCGAAGTATCAAAATCATCAAGACCTGGAAAACAGTTTGCAAAGGTAAGAGGGATTGTGGATTTTGGAGGAGGTGGGGTTAAACAGCACTTCCTGATAGCAAAGACAGAAGATTCTGATCAGACCGAATACTATTTTTGACAGCATCTCTGAACTCTTCTGCATGTAGTTCTCAATTACCAGAGCTAGAATAATAGGTATCTGAACTTCTACTGCATGAAGAGCCGGAGCTTTTCCTTGAATGATGACTTGAAAAGAGCTCCCTCTTGTAAGTTCCATAGAAATACGTCATGAAAAGTAATAAGGGAAGAGACTGGCTCTCAACCTAGGAGCTGAGAGTGTCTGTTGCCACTTCTGAGCTTAATGCAGGATGTAGATACTATGTATTTATACAAGAAGGAGTTACAAATGGACAGCCTTGTTAGTTTAGTTCAGCAAAACGAACAAGGAGTTCTGCAGCACTTGAAAGACTAACATTCATTTATCACATGAGCTTTCGTAGGAGAAAATCCCACTGTCAGACACTTTGAAGAAGGAGTTAGTTACAATGGGAGGAACATAACTTGACAATGAATACATCAGTGAGGAATGCAGCATTTGACATTCACTGCCTAGACAACATGAATCAAATATAAAATCTCAACCTGCAAGTCACAGCACCTCCTAACTTCATTTTTAAGGCTGCAAAACCCCCCAAAACAGCTAGTCTTATTGGTTTACACTTAAAAAATAGGTCAAGGGTCAAAAAAATTCACACCCCAAGAGACACAGTTAAGACTATTTAAGTCCCTGTATTGGCACCATTAAGTTGACAGATGAATACATCTGTTAATCTAGGGGTGCTGGAACAATATGTATAATGGGGGTGCTGAGAGCCATTGAACCAAACTGTAAACCATGTATATGATGCAAATCTCTCAAAGGCAGAGGATGCAGCAACCCCCCTTGTTCTTGTCCTTACCTAACTACCACTTCGAGGGTGTGGATTTACTATAGCAAAGGGAAAACCCCTTGTTGCTTTAGCAAGCGTCTACACTACAGTGGTATGGCTGTAGAGTTTGTAATGAAGCCAAACCCTAGAGTCCAGTGCTTAATTTGGGCCAGGACTTGGCAGTTCATAGCCCCAGCACCTGTAGGCTTGGCATGTCAGTTATGACCGTTAAAAAAAAAAAAAAACTGCTTTGGCTCAAGCATCTTTGAATACAAATTAAGCACCACTTAAGTCCCTCATGTAGCGCAGTACAGTATGCAAGCTGCCCTTTTCCTGCTAGCTTCAATGTTCAAAGTTTACAGCCGGTAAATTTGGTCTATGCCGATTGCCCATGTAGATCTCTTAAGAAGGGGTTTGCAATGGGTCAGCACTTTACCAAAACACTTGGTCTTCTCAATTACCAGACGCCTTCCTCTCTCCGGGATTCTGGACATGCTCTGTCGATGGGGCATCCTTAAGAAGAGGTTAGTCTGACAAAGGCTCAATTCAGACAGGATGCTGATGCAGGACAACCACATCATACTCCAAGAAAACTGTCTTCATTGCTATATGATCTTTTTCTCATGATCTTGGCCCACATCTCCTCTACTTCTTCAAGTTATTTTTTTAATTATCAGACAATTTACAGCTCAACAATTCAGGGAAAAATTATTAGGAGACAGAACACGAGACAGACAAATACAGCCAAAAAAGGAAATTTAAAAGGAATTTAAACAGAGATGGTCAGATAATTTTGACCAAACTAAATTGATAAAAAAATTAAAAGGAAATTTTTTTAAAAGAATCATGAATTCTCCTCCTTTCTTCCCCTTTCCATCAGTTTTCCTATCAGTTCTAGTGTCCAAGTACTTGGGAATAGAAATCCCATTTAATATAGCAAAAGGATTTCACAGAACTGAAATAAAATATATTTGGGAACTTTGTGTGCATTTACAGAGAATCTGGTAGCAGGTGCTATGCAAAAGCCAGTTATTGCTGTGAACTGTTCAAAATAGAGACAGACACACTGCAGAGGGGTCTCTAATAGCTCTTTGTGCAACACCTGCCTCAGTGCAGAAATTTTAAAACAAGAAGTGCAGCCAGCAGTACATTGTTTTGTAATGATATGACGGATTAACAAGAGTTTACATTTGAAAATTCTTTTGCCTGGACAAGAAGCATGTGGGATCCCTGTGTTTTCAAATACTATAAAAGCTAAAACTAGAAACATTATTGCTAGGTCTCAGTGTGGCTACTTATTATAACAGCCACTATTTGTGTGAGTTAGAATACTTGTTCATTCCTCATCTGGTGCACAGGCTCGGAAAGAAGATTTGCAACATATTGATTCTCTGCTTTACTGAGGTGATTCAGAGTATAATTACAAAAAGCAATCTATGAGCATGTTTCCTCTTTCCTGTAAGCTTACAGTTAGATTTTTGCATGTGTGCTTTCAAACACTTTCAGAAATGGAAACACTTATTTCCCATTAAGTGGTTTTAAAAATCATCCTCAGAAAATAAACTTAAGATTTGCATTCAATAAAATCAAAAGGAGTTTGGGAGGAAGGCAGTGGACAAAAGCACTTGTATGGTTCCAAGGACATATAGGGCATTAGTTGCATTAGGATGGGTAGGAGTAAAAAGAGGGAGCCAGACAGTCATTGATGTCCCTGCCAAGAGTGCGGCTGTTTTCAGGAAATCACGCTGGGCATGTGGATTTTGTTTTTTCTCCAACAATCTGGCTAACAATCTAGCTCTAATCTGGCTAGCAGCTGTAGTTCTGTTTACCACCAACTACTGTGGATCTGTCACTTCTGTTCTTAAAGTGTTACAAATAGTACCTAAATTATTATGAGAGGCTCTTCGCAAGTTAATAGTCTAACCTATATCATTTTGGCACGTCTGTCCCTCCTTTGCCTTTACTCTCCTTCAATGCTACTGTGTGTGCAAGCACTGACTTGTGGTACTGGGAGTTTGTCACTGTTCCTTCCTTTGTATGGGTATTGGCCAACTGAAAGCTTTATTGGGAAAGAGGATACAGGAAGAGAACATTCATCCTGGAAAGGTGGTATCTTTTGCTGCTTCCCATCAGAAAAGCCTGAGAAGTAAGATGTGAGCTCTTACTCAGAAAGTAAGCCCTTATATAGAATTCTGTCCCTCTCTATTTGACCTAGCCTATTCTCAACACCCTCAATGCACTGTTAACGAGGCCAGTTTTAATTTCAATCTTTATTCAAACTATTCAAAACTATTCCGTTTTAATTTCAATCTTTATTCAAACCTGCTGCTGAAGTCCACTGCTTGGCTCATTGCTCCCTGATCATAACAATTCCACCTTTGAGTCCTTCAGCTTATTCCCTCATCGCCCTTGCTTATAAGGCCATTCATAACAGCCCCACACTAGGTGACTGATTAGCAACCTAACACATTGACTTCCATCATTCCCAGCCTTTATCACCCACCCCAGTCAGATTCTCATTTAAACATGCTTCCTATGATGATGCTCCTCTCATACAGGAAAAACTCTTGAATAAAATATGACATGCCACTAACCTTACCTTCCTTCAAATGCCTCCTTAAGGCTCACCCCTGCCATGATGCCTTCAAACCCAGCCTGCTGATCATCGTTAATGTAACTATTCCTTTTCCCCTTCTTTCCATGGCCTCCTGGTGTCATTTCCCCACAAATTATACTACACATAAACCACAAAGTAGTGTCAATTCTTCACTGCATTTTTTGCTTGTGGGTTGTAGCCTCTATTCCTTTGTTTTTGTGTTTAACTTGTACAATCTTCAAAGACAGGAAACTTTAGAGTGTCACAAAGAGAGACGTCTCTAATATTCTTGCATCAATCTTAGATGACATACGCAAGATCTTTTGGGCGGACGCTATTTTTCTATATCTTCGCTGAAGCACAAATGGATGCTAGAATAAAGAGACAGTGATTTTAAAAAGCACTGTGTTTCCAATAAAGTTCTAGAGTGTTTTTTCTGTGAAAACCAAAAATATTTTCCAAAAAGTTGCATTGTAAGTTTTCTGATAAGTCAAAATGTGCCTGGCTTCTTTCATCTCTACAATGAAACAAAGATTTCAGACAACTAACTAATGGCTACTAAGTTCTGCCATGGAGTTAGTAGTAAGTGTAGAAGTAACTTACGGCCTATGGATACTGTGGCTAGCCTGCTCACAACTGCACCAGTACTGTAATTGGCAACACACTGATAGTGACCAGAATTTGAGGGGCTGAGAGAGAAGATTGTCAAAGATCCTGGCTGCACTTCCACTTGCTCCAGCTTGCTGTCCAACCTCTCTCCATTAAACAACCAAGAAATGCGAGCTGTGGAGGGTTCAGCAGAGCAAAGCAGCTTTACAGGCCCACCAGGCTTCTGGATAGTAGATAGGGGCTCAGAAAGAAAACGAGGAATCAAATCTAAAAGGAAAGAAAGAGACAATTAATGTCTGAACAATACTTAGGAATATGACATTTGAGTATTCTCTGATATCATTCTGTCCAGATCAGTTATGCTTTGACTTGTATGGAAGAATGCACCAGATTATTTATTACTGTGCAAATATAAAAAGTCCCTGCAACTGTTCTCCGAAAAGATACAACTTGGGAGATGAAAACTCCTAGAGTCTCCAGGCCACTGTACGCAAACATGGCAAAAATTCTTTTACATCGAAGTCCTAAGTGATTGGTTTTGGCAGAGGATAGACAGTTTCTTTCACAGCCAGAATTTAAGTACTGGCAAAATAATAACCAATTAAAGATAGGACAATACAACAATAGCCATTTACAGAACCGCCAAACTTTTGGGGGGAAGTTCGGAGGGAAGGGGGGCGAGTCCAGTGATAATCTGTCAAAAGGGAAATATCTGGAGAACAGGCAATTATCTCTTTTCAATAGATATTCATCTTAACAGATTCCCACTACTGGAGACTAACAGGCCTCTGCAAGGTCATTATGAAAAACTAGACAGCCTGCAACCAGGAACAATAAACTAGTTGAATCCACCTTAATATACATGAAGGAATAAGATATTACTAAAATTATACAAGTGAGAAAAGAGCCTTCCCCAAAATAAGATTACTAGAGACAAGAGAGCTTGGGTGCCCAAAGACCAGAAAGATTTTGTTACAAAGACAAACTAAAAATTAGATCTGGCCTTCTGATAGGACCACCAGCACAGAAGACCAGATGTCTGCTTTGGCAATCTCCTGAAGGGACATCAGAACATTAATCTGACAATGTAGCTAATTTGCCCTGTATACAATGAACTTTAACGTGACCTTCAAAGTTCTAGACCAGGGGTCTGCAACCTGTGGCTCTGGAGCCACATGCGGCTCTTTGGCTGTCCCCTTGCGGCTCTGGGCTCCCCCAACCACCGGGGTACCCTGCAAGAGGCCCATGCCTGGCTCTGGGCTTCCCCCAGCCACCAGGGACCCCACGGGCAGCCCATGCCAAGCTCCAGGCTTCCCCCCCCCCCCCCACATAAGGGGACCCTGCAGCAGAAATCCTGGCTCACCTCCCTGCACCTCCCACCAGGAGGTTACACCCATTGTGGCTCTCAAAACACTTTGTTATTGAAGGAATTTTCAAAAATGGCTCTTCTTATCTTTTGGGTTGCAGACCTCTGTTCTAGACCTAATATGCTGTCAAAGTATCTTTAATCCAGTGTCTATTTAAGGCATATTTATCTAAATTTAGACAGAATTTATTAAATTAGGATTACTAAAATGTTCACGTTTATTTAAATTGTATAGTGTAGTATGTCAGTCCCAGGAGAGATAAGGTGGGTGAGGTAATACCTATTATTGAATCAACTTCTGTTGGGGAGAGAGAGACACTTTTGAGCCACACAGAGCTCTTCTTCAGGTCACCTCGAAAGCCCATCTCTCTCCCCAACAGAAATTGGGTCAATAAAACATTCAACCTCCCCCACCTTGCCTTTCTAAAGTTACCTAAGGTTTTCATGTGCTCCAAATAATTGAACTTGACCATGTACAGCCTGATGAAGATGGAATTCCATCAGCATATTTGTAAGGCTGTGAGGAGCCAAAACAACATTGTGAAGCTGTCTGTATCACTTCATCATTCACTTTTGAAAAATTATCTTTACAATCAGAGGAGCCACCAACTTTGGTAAATGAAAAGTTGAATGCTACACAACTTGGTTAAGCAAGTCCTTTGCCAAGGCAAATTTCATGCTCATCAAAGATCAGGGCTTTTCCACCAATACTCATTGAAACACTGCAGAAAGCAGCTGGAAACCAGTTCCAAAGTTGCACACACTTCTGCTAAAAACAGAAACTGGTGCATAGAAAGCAGCAAACAAAAGGCAATCTTGAAGAGATGTTATATTAGAAACAGAACGAGTAAACAATCAGTGTTTGCCAAACAGAAAAAAAAATGGTAGTGGAAAAGCAGTTTCTAGTTTCTGAATACGTTGTAAACAATGAAATATAAAAACTATATAGTGTGTGTTTCTGAGTGACATATGATGTTTCTTGTGAATGGTCCTCCTTAATTTATATTTTCTTTTAAAATAAATTCACTGGTCTGCTAATTATACACATCAGTTTCGCATGAGAAATTGGTTAATGATTTTTAACTGAGCCATAAAAAATATGCACAAACATTAAAAAAAACAACCAAACAAAAAACCAACCAAACCCTGGTGGCTCTACTCAGAAAAACCAACTCCATAAAAATGGAATCTTGGGGTTTCACAAAGAAGCCAGGTCTATTTTTTTCTGCTTTGAAGTAGAGATCCTTTTCTAGCTGCTAGCACTAGAAATGTGAACAGGGATTTTAGAGTAAAGCACTGGTCTTCCTGGTTTGTCGTTCACCACCAGTAAAACTAATACCATTCATTAATTTTTTCACTCCACTGTCTTCAAATTCTGCCCTCAGCTATACCCACGAAACCTCATTGTTTTCAGTGGGGATGCACCCGTTAAAACTGGGGCAGAAAGTGACCCTGAAGTTAGAATTTACTTCAGTTTTAGGATGATTGAAGAACAAGATTCATGTCCCTCTCTTATAGCTGTGTTGACTTTGTGCAGAACTAACTTTAATACAAGGTTTTGGACAAATTAAGGAAAACTGATAACACACAAAGGGAAGATCTCATATTAAAACCATACAATTTTTGCATAAGAGCTTTTCAGACTAGAGCCTGGCTTAAATTTGTTAGAGATTCAACTTCTACTTGTGTCTTCTTATACAATTCCAACAATCCCTAAAACAGTTCTTTCCATGAGCAGGACGTCAGTCCTGAACTGCACGCACAGTGAAATGACAGTTTAGTTAGAATTCTTTATACTTTCCAAATAATAAGTAAATATGACATTATTATTGTGAAATATTCACTAAGTACTACATTTTCAGAAGTGATTAGTGATTTGGGTGCTCAACTTGACACTTTACAGATACTTGATTTTCAGTGACTGCTCTGTACTTTCCGAAACTCTGACATCCTTAAGGTGTCCCTAATGGGGTGCATGAAAATTAAAGCATCTGCAATCACTAGTCATTTTGAAAACATAGGCCTTCCATACCCGAACAAGTTACCTAGGTCAAGATGAGGCCTTACCTGAACTTGTAATGGAGAAGAGAACTGTAGCAATGAAGAGAAGTGCCTGTAAGGATCCAGGATCCGGACACATAGTGACAGACTACAGACGTTGAAAGCACAGAGCTCCAGACTAAGACAAGGCACTGAAAAAACTAACAGAAAAAAAGCATACAATAAATTTTAGATGCTCTTTCCTTCTTTGCATGGTGTTGACAGAAACACGGTCTTATATTTGATCCGAGTGCATTCAAAACTTTAAGAATTGGAGATTCACCATATCAAAATGTGACAGCTGCCCTCCTGACCAACACACCAGAGACTTAATTGTTCAAAATGACTAATATCTACCTCAAATTATTTTCTTCTAAATCAGAAATGTCTTCTATTTTACAATTCCCTAAACCCATCAGATTATGGGACATTCACTACACAGGATTACTAGCTACATCTTTTGCATTTCCCCAGATAGATAATTATGCATTCAGTTACATCATGCATGCATGTGGAACCAGATAAAAAAATAGCACCTCTTTTCCAAGAATTTTCTCTCTCTCTCACAGAGAGAGAGAAAGAGAGAGAGACAGAAAGACAGAGAGAGCAATTTAATTCCATAGGACTTTAAATACTCATTAAATATTGAAGAAGCCCAAAATAGAACCATAACCAGAAACGTTATACAAAACCCCAAATGATTTATCCATAAAATAGCCCGCACTAGATTTCAATTTTGTGTTTCATTGCATCAAATACATAATTAAACAATCGACCTAGCCTGCTATCAGCTGTTGTATAACCTGAAATTTCAGATTTTAAATAGCTAACACTTGTGTCCCTCCAAATTAGTGGAAAAAAGAGTGTTCCTCTCCAAACCCCTAATATCTGCATTTGATGTTTACTTAAATTTGAAAAAGTAGGAAAAAAATCTGCAGACTTATTGAGCTAAGTGCCTGCCCAGAGGTATTTAAATGCACTGCTTCACAGTTGCCTTGTTTATTAACCTGGAGACTGAACAAGAAAGTAGCTGTTGATAAAATTCACCACATTCTTTAAGGGCTTCATGGGTTATACTTTTTCATAGAAACTGCCATCTGATGCACAGGTTGGATCTGGGCTGTGCTGGTCTAAAATACACTGCCTAGAAAATGATAAGCACTAAAATGTGGTACATGATAGAAATGCTTCTATTAAAGAAATAGTGAGTAGTACTCTCACTTTCACGTTCTCAAGGTGTGAAGGTGAATGCAGCATGATGAACATGCAAAAGTATTAGAGAGATCTTAATAGGAATAAAAGAACCCTTCATGTTTCCTGGTGGCTATCTACTTATTGCTATTTTCTCATGCATATCATGTTTAAATTTTAAAAATGGTTCAAGAGGATCCTACCAGATTATATTAGAAAATACACCCAATTAAGGTTGGATGCAAGACCCTTCGTAATTCTATATGCCTCACTCTAGAGTCCAACAATTTGCTAATTCCTTCAGAGAGCACTCCAAGATATTTTTGTTAACAGATGGCAGAAAAAACTAGCTGCGTAGAAAATGCTTTGGTTTATTTGAATTCTCACTTGGTTCAAGGGCACAAGAGCGATCCCGCTAGTGAGCACACAGGACAAAGTAAACATTCTGAGAACTTGTTAACATGAAACACTTTTCTGAAAGGGTAGGGGGCAGTGTTTCTTTTTGCCAAATCTTTCCTCAACTATTTATTTATAAAGAGCAATGAAACGTAAATTCTAGGTCAACTTTAACCTCAGCACACGAGGCTACTGGCTTACATTGCAGCTGTCTTTTTACCCAAGGCAGAGCTCATTATCTTTAACTAAACCTTATCTTAGGAAATCTCCCCTTTATCCATTCTCTGATTTCCTGCTGTTTATCTTTTTTATATGTCCCTTATTGACAGTGTCAACAGCTATTCTGCTCTTTTGATCTTTTAGCAGGCTTGAGTGACAGTGCGACCAATTACAGTATATTATGTATACAGAGAAAACTGCAGAAGAAATCATGCATGTGCCTATGTAACCTCCAACTGGAGATACACTGCATGTATGACAAACTTGAATGAGTCTAAAGTACTCAGTCATAAAAGCAATTAAGGTTTAAGCTCTTGTTTCAAATTCAAGTTTAAGACAAGACACTGATGTTGCAGAAATCAGTGTAGAAATATTGGCATTTGCTCAGTTCTGTTGTCATTTCCATACTTGGTTACCTAAAGAGCACCTAAGAGTGAAATGTTTAAGTTGATGATGCTTCATAGGAAAATATAGAAGACACGTTTTTTAAAAGCTGCTTTGTTTCTTTAGCAGCTTTAAGCTTTGATTCTTTAAAGTTAAGAAGCAGGACTCTCCATATGGGCGTATGTATCTGGAAAACAGTTTAGAAATTCTTCATAATGCTATATCCACATATCAGCTTATTACAGAAAATATATTAACAGGATCTGCTAGTTTAAGCAGCCAACTCTCCAGCACATGTTTTGTTGTGGAAAAGGAAATATTTTGTCACAGTAAAGAAATAGAGTATTAAAAGAACCATCAACCAGGGATCACAGACAGATGGTGGTGATCCATGATAGATTTTCATAAGCCTATCAAAAGTTCTGTCTATAATGGGGGAACAGCAAAAATGGATTTTTTTGTCACTCAATGGTAACTTGTTCAGGTGTGGGGGAAAGAGACCCACTTCCAGTGTCACTCACTACGTGATCCACACACCACTTGTGAGGATCTTGGCTGAGATTTTCCTATCCCCCCCTTTTGCCAGTTATATAACAGGTAGAAATGCCCTGTGAAGGAGAATCCAGCCTCATAACTCCAAAGCATCCAAATGCAGGAGGTCAACTTGTAGCTTCCTGCTTGCTAACATAAACACAAGAGCCTGAATGGTCAGGGAAATCAATCACTTTTGGAGACAACAGATCTATGAATAGCCTTAGTGAATTCAGGATCACCACCCTCAGCAGTGCAACATTTACAGTCAGCTGTCATTGTAGAGATTAAGTTCTGGGCTGTCCATCCCAGACATCTGCACTACAATTTGATTGAGAAGTGTTTGGAAGTCCATTCCTAATTGAAAATTGCCCCTGGACTCTCACCAGGACAGAGATGTTTGGAGGTCTTTTGTTATGTAGATGTGATGAGCAGTCCCTGAAATACCTGCTTCCACTAGCATTTCAGAGGTCCTCTGATACTGTCACACGTGGAGTTGGCCACAAAAGCCAACATTCAAAGCATAATCCTTGCAGTCACCTACTAGCTCTCTCAGCACTTCTGCCTTGGTTTCTTGTGAAGAGGCCTCACCTCATCTGAACAGTCAGAGTGTAATACAACCAACCTCAAGCATGGAGGATTCAAAGGCAAAGTACTGAGTGTCAAGAATCTGATGCTTGGTGGTGAAGGCTAATGCATTAGGAAAAAAAATCACCAAAGAGATGCAGCCAGGCAGGTTCCTGGAACGCTCAAAGAGCCAGAGTGCTGAGGAAACAAATGCTGAAACGCTAAGAGAACATAAGCACCATTGTTCCAGTGCTAGCACTAAATCACCATGGGGAGAGGGTGGGGGGGAAATCAAGCAATGAGTACTTTTCTGTAGCATGTAAAGTGCTTGAGGAAACCAGCTCACAAAAAATTGAGGCAACTGTACTTGGTTGAGGGGAAAGTTTAGGTAAACCTGAAGGGTACGTGAAAGTTGATAGAACTGAGGCCACAAAGGAATTCACTTGAACATTTAGGGGATACAGTTTATGATCATCAGTGGGTTATGTATGAAAGTCAGCAAAGGGCCAGTTTGCATTTTGCCCTACCACAACAACTCTTAGAGGGGGGAAAAATCTGAGAATTAAAGGTTCTTTTGCACATTCAGCCAGCACAACTGTCAAAGATAGAGGATTACACTGTCAAGAGGTTAAATGCTCTTATTGAAAGTTATCTGCACCAGAAATAAGTGCATAAATTTGTACCCCAGGTTTTTGAGTAAGAGAAAGGGTCCAAATAATCAGGATCCAGGCCTTGAATGGAAAGAGCAATAGACACCTGAGAGAGTATGGAAAGGTTTAGAGATACAAGATTCTTTAGAAAACTATTTGAACATTAGGGCAAGGAGAACTCTAGATCTAAAATCCCTCTACTTCATGTAGGTACTTACCAGCTTCAGTCCATAGAACCCACCCCAACAATTTTGCAATTGCTTTGAGGATGTAAAATTTATAGCCATGTTTATACACTGCGTAGCTTGCGTATCTCCCGTCAACTGCCACCAAGTTTCACCCGAAGTATAGACTGGGCCTAACAAAGAGCTTGTGTACAAAGTTATTGTCTAGGAAGAGGCTTAACAGTTTTCCCTTGATGCATTGAAGGAATAATAGTGCAGGGTGGATTTAAAAAAAAAAAAAAGTCTCAAGGAGTCACAGGTCTCCTTGTTTGTTTGGCTGACCTAGACTAACACAGTACCCTTTGGAACTTGTCAAAGTCTCATTTGATAAATCATCTCTATCCTGTCTTGAAACCACCTCAGATAAAAGGAAAAACAGAGATACCGCACTGACAATGACAATGACCTCTAGGAGTCAAGACCAGCCCCGTGCTGAGGGAAGTCCAAATAAAACTAGACTGTCCCTGACAGGCATTTGTCCAACCTGTTCTTAAAATCCTTCAAGACTTTGGGGATTCTCCAACCTTCCTTGGAAGCCTGTTCTGCAGTTTAATCACCCTTATAATTAAGTTCTGCGTAACAGGGGGACCTTGTGGGCAGTCTGCTCCAGGCCCCCTGCCATCGGGGATCCTGTGGGCAGCTGCACCAGGCTCCGGACTCCCCACCTCCGGACTTCTGTTCTTGCTTCCAGACTCCCCCCCTCCTTCACCAGGGGACCTTGCAGCAGGTGCCTTGGCCCAGCTCCCAACTCCACCCACCAGGAGGCTACACCTATTTTGGCTCTCAAAGCATTTGGTTATAGAAGGAATTTTTTAAAACGGCTCTTCTTATATTTCAGGTTGCCGACCCCTAGTCAGTTATTTCCCATTTTATAGCTGTGTATTTGATTTTTTTTTCCTTCCAGAGTGAAGTATTTTGCACTTACCTTTATTGAATTTCATCTTGTTGAATGAAACCAATTCTCTAATTTGTCAAAATCCTTTTGAATTCTAGTCTAGTCTCCCAAAGTGCTTGCAACCCCCTTTGCCCCACTTGATGTCAGCTGCAGATCTTCTAAGCATGTCTTCCACTTCCATTACCAAAACATCAATGAAGATTGCTTTAATTCTTCACCATCTTTCTGCAACTTTTTCACAGGAGAATTGTCTGATTCTGGGCAGATGTCTCATCCTCATTACGCTGCGCTAATGGGAAATGCCCTCCAGCATTAATCTTTTTGCAGGGGTGGATTAAATTTGTCAACCTTTGAATCGATTGAGTGGATCTTCACTATTGCTCAATCAATCCCGAAAAATTGATCTGGCAGCGACAACAGTGCCCTTATTTATGGAGGAGGCAGAAAAGGCTGACTCCTTATTTCACTATCATTCTTGGTGTTTGGTTAATTGCCTCATCAGAAACACAGTGCTGAAGGGACTGCACCTTTGTATTGCATTAACATCTATGTCAATAAGACTTTTAATGAAAAGCAGTTTCCTAGTTCAGTTGTGTTATGTTTGCCATAGGTGGTACATGAGCTTGATGTTCCATCCACTCTTTTCACAGCTATTTTTAAAGAAGGTGGTATGTGACCCAATAAAGTCTGGAAGCTGCTATCCTAATGGAAAACCAAAAAATGAGGTATAGCCTTGTGTTTGGGGCGGGTGGGGGTGGGAAACTATTAGACTATTTTAGTAAAAGACTTCACTTGAAGTCAATCTTCAGAGAATAACAGAACTGTATCTGTAGCTAATGATCATCACTCACAGACTGAAAGAAAATAAGTGGCTCAGACATGGTAAAGTCATTTTGAAACACCCCACATGTTGGATAGCTTTGAAAAAGATGGCAAGGAGTTTTAAGATATATAGAAGTATTAAAAGTATTAAAGAAAAGTATTCCTTGGCCATTCCCCTTAAGAAAATATGGATATTATTAATTAGAGGTGAATATCAAGAGTTGTCATGGCATTTTCAAGTTAAGGAAGAAAAGTAAGGACACAAACCAGTTGGGCTGGCCTTTTTAGTCATGGATAATGGGGGGTGAGGGGTGGAGTTAAAAAGTATGAATTGACTTGCACACTATATTTTTTGTAGACAAAAAAAAGGTTCATCTATCTAACACCATCTACTATTTATATAGCATCAAGCTTAATGACAAGTCTGCAGTTTCCAATCTAAATCAGACCACTAGTCACAAGATGACAGCAAACAAAAGGGGAGGAATTGGAAGATACTTGTTAAATAAACATTCTGAGGTTTGTTTGTTTATTTTGAAATAAGACAATTTGAACAACGTATGGAAAAACAAGACCACAAAGCCATGTGGTAAAACTTTCCTCTTCCTGTGCTTATGTCTTGTAAATATCAGTAAAGAAAAATTATATACTGTATTCAGGTTAATTACTTTCCAGTCAAAGATTGACCAATGGGCCTGCACAAAATGGTCAGTATCACAGTTCAGGACAACTGCACATGTATTTCCCCTATGTGGCCTAGGTACAATGGTACTTCCCGCTCCCCTGACCGTCATTCTCTTCTGGCTAGAGACCCATGTCTCACTCCCTTCTGACAAGGGTACTTCTGTGTAACATGCCCAGCAGAGAAAGGCTGCCGAAGCACACCTGTTTGCTTTCTCTTCAGAGAGGTTACAGTGTGACTGCCTCCAGTTTTAGATACTACATAGCTGTCGATGCAAACCTCTTATTTTTAAGGCATACCACTACAGAGAAAATAGTGTGGCAGAAGCAAGCCTTCAAACACCTACACAATGGGATTCCTTGCAGTTACAGACTCAACACAGCCCTGAACAAGCATCCAAGTCTTACGAAGCCTCAGCATATTCAGTCCTTCCAACCCTGCTCTAAAGACTGAGGTCCTCCACGTACTGGGGTCCTGAATGCCTACTGGAGCAAGAAGGCAGCCATGAGCCAGTTTATGCAGGCCATTTATCCAAAAATCCTTGCTTTGTATGTAGGTTCCAGTTTGTGGACCTTTCCAGGGGATGGCTCAAAGGGTTGGTAGCTGAGGAACTTCATTAGCATCCCCCTCCTACTAGGGAAGGTGCATGTCACAATAACATGTACATAACCTTATAATTAGGGTTAAAATGCAGTTAACTTAATTCAGTGAAGTTTATCTTAATTCCATTAGGTTTGTTCAAGATATTTGTAGTGTTATTGTTGCCGTGTTGGTCCCAGATGGTCTCAAATGAACACTAACAGAAAAATGATTAAAAAACCAAACCCACTGTCTCACCCATGAGTATACACTTTTCACAAAATAATTGCTCTATATTTGACCTATCAGCCTTCATCTTCAAAGGGCACCTGCACAACACCTTCCAAAGATGAGCCTTGCAGCTTAAATTCACAATTTTGCTAAACACTAAAAATCATAGTTTTAATAAGGACATCAGATGTATGGCTTATTACAACCATCTGCAACCTACTAACCCCCCTTTTCTGTCTTATGACAGGGATCATAACAGGCCACTTCTTGAATGGTTCCTTAGAACACGTGTTAGTCACTTAGGCTAACCAGAGAAGAGTTCTGTATAGATCAAAAGCTTGTCTTTCACCAACAAAAGTTGGTCTATTAAAAAAAAACTGGCTCACCCACTTTCTCTCTCTAATTAGTGGGTATTGTCAGTCTGTCACAGATGCCAACTAGGCTCTTGGTAGACAGGTGTCCACTTTAAACTGGTAGGTTTGTGGAGGGTCTCAGTAGACTTGGTCAAGGATTTAAATGAGCAAAATGAGTGAACTTCCTTTTCACTCTTAGCGGTCAAGGGAAAGGTGTGTGCGGGAAGCCTACCTTTCCACTGTCTGTGAAATCTCTCTTCTCTGAATGGATTTTATTTTCTAATGCTGTTAGTCCAGTACTTGATCTCCTTGCCAGCTCTAAAGTTGCTGTACATCAAACACTATGAAAACCAGGAAAATGAAGAATTTCTTTGTAATGAGTAATGTCAGAAAAAATTTAGTTAATTCTAATCAGTGTTGAAACTCAAAGTGTTCTGCATAAATAGGAGTTTACTGAACTGGGCTTACAAGTTTTGCAGCTGGGTAAGATACAGCATACTGCTTTAAAATATACTAATGAAAAGCACTTGGGTATTTAATCTAATTCAGAATACTGAACCAAGAGATCGTTTCAGTTACAGAGTCTCAGTTCTCATGAGATGAGGCTAGCAGCACCCAGATGAGCTTCCTCACTGTTGTAGAGAGACCCCGTGCCAAGGAGAATTCCAGCAGGCTCAGTGCCAATCATACCAGTTTTGGAAGCATTATTTATGCGGTGCTATCTGCTGGCAAAGGAATAGAATTCCTGAGACTAGTATAGGGTGACACAGAGAGTGCCCCACAGACACAAGAAGTGAGATGGAGATTAGAATAAGAAAAATGCAGACCCAAATACAAGGCCTGAGTAGCTTATATGGAGTGATTTAATAGCAGCTGCACCACTTCACGTGACCCAATATTGCTATTCATGGTATCAAAAGGACAAACATAAAATGAAGCATCACCATCTACACTAATTAGCGCTGGCAGCTCTGTAATCCACCTACTTTGCTCCCAATGTCAAGTTTAAACGCCTTTTACGTTTGCCTTACATTTAAAGAGTATTCAAGAGGGAAAACCAGGAGTAAAGTAAGTGACAAGGAATATTCTTCTTCAATGCAAAGAAGTATCTTATAATAGGACCTGAATGGGCTTGCCGCTAATAGAGAATTTCTTTCAGGATTTTTGCCTTTTCTGCCAACACAATCAAACTTTTGCTGCTCAGATGACATGCCCCAAGTAGTTTGGGACAAATTTTTGTTCTAAATTCTGCTGAGTGGCCCATTGGTTTTTTTGTCTTGTTCTTCTATAGGAGGATTTTCAGACTAACTGTGAAATGGAAGCAGCTACAATTTTCTAGTCTTGTCCAGTGAACAAAGATTAATCCACCAATGGCGAGAAATTCTCAGTGCTGGTGTGAAGCCTCATAAGACAAGATTTAGGCTCTTTTAAATACAGACAAGAGGTTATGAGTTATATCATGGGCCCCTTGGGCATCTTTCAAGCTTTCCAAGAGAAACAAATATTCTTTTAGATACTGATTAAATGTCTTTTCCATCATAAGGTAGTTTTGAGTCTCCTTACCCTACTTTTAAACAACATAATCTACCTGATAATAGCCTACCATCCTAAAACATCTTTTCCTTTATCCACTCCTCCCTGTGCTTGTTGGTCTCATCCACCTCTTATGTCTGTCTTTCAGACTGTAAAGTTCTTTGGGGCAGGGACTACCATTTGTACTGTAACTAGAACAATAAAGTCCCAAACCGGTTGAGGATCCAAATGAATATAAACATTAAATAAATAACAGACAACTTCCGCTACTTAGCTATTGTATACACAAGTACTTCCCATTTAAGAGCTGCTTTGTACCTAAACTGTGCTGAGATGGCAGGAAAAGGGAAAATATATTCACTATGAAGAAGTTCCTGTTCTCTTTGCCAAAAGTTATCAAGGGTCCATCTTGTCCAGTATATTGTCTTCCAATAGTGGCCAGTGCCAGATGCTTCAGCGGGATGAACAGAATAAAGCAGTTCACCCAGTGATCCATTCCCTGTCATCCAGCCCCTGCTTCTCATTGTTAAGAGTTTTAGGGACGTTCAGACTATGGGATTACATTACTTCACTTCCCATCTGAGAGCTAAGAAGTTAAAGTTCTCCTGGCTATCCAGCCAGCTCTAAAAACTGACAAAACAGCTTTCTCTGTAAAGGCAGCAGTGCCCTGTGCGGTCCTACACATAGTGGAAAGCCTCTGTCTTTTGGGAAGTTACTCAGCTGTGCTAAAGGTAGCAGAAATGACAGTAGAAACTACCTTCACTGTGAACAAATGGACTTGAAGATTCCAGGGATTTCAGATCGTTGCCAACAAAGGCTTTCACATTCTGAAAATTGTTTAGTCCAGTATGTTACCATATCATAAACATTTTATATGCTCTGACACTGAAGCATGTCAAGTACTGGGTTTTTTCTAGACCACACATGAGTTTCAGAATTTAAAAAAGACTTTTTAATTAGTTCTCAAAGGTCTTCGCCGTAGCAATGGAATATGATGATTTCAAAGAGAAACTGCATTTAAGATCTTCAAATAAGGCAAATAAAATCCCCAGAATTAACTAAAATACTGTGGTCATAGTGAATACATGTTGAGTTGAATCATTACATTTCATGCCAAGACACCCTTAAAAAAAGGATTTCCAGGAGAAAGTAATCAGACATTCCTTTAACTTCTGACTCCTCCGTGATCACCAAAGCCTTTGATCACTGACTGTCTTCATGCTGTCTTCCTGGGGTCTGGCAAAAATGCGCCTAGCAGCTGGCACATATAGGTGGCTTGGCTTTGTTGTTGTTTGTTTGGCAGAAGCCCTGAAAAGCTCAGCAGTAACAGACATACTGCCCATCCATTTTAACTACTGGTCTCTGGGGTTTATTCTTGGTTCTTTTGCTGGTTATAAAAATCTCTTGAAACAGTCATGTGCAATTGACACTGACGCTTTCGGATACATACCACATTAAACTCAGACATTCACTGCAGAAACACACAGCACATGTCTGTAAAAACAGAGCTGTTGTGCAATCAGAACACAGTTGATAGGTACTGCTGATAGGAAGGTCTGAGACTGTTCACTCAGTAATTCACACCAACCTTTAACAAGCAAACATAGCACCTACAGTGTTCATAACCCTTCCCCCCTTCGTCCTTCAGGGTCTCAATCGAGTCAGCCATGCATGCAAACTGATCCTGTCGCCAGAAAAGCATTTCCTTTCACTGTGGCCAGCCAAAAGCGGAGGAAGAAAATGGAAGTGACTTGGAGTTATGGCACCAAAAAGGCCAGACAAGCAAGGAAATAATCAACTCCACATGAGCCACTTCTAGCCCATCACAATGAAAAGGGCCCACGACTAACCCCAGGAAAGGTCATCAGGACCATGGGGGTCACAAGCAGAAAAAGGCAATAGTGAGTGGCTGCCAGCTGCAATAAGAATCAATGTGTTCCTAATTACACTTAGAAAAAGAATTTGAGCTCAAAGGGAAAGTTTTGCTGCTGTCGCAACTTGCATAAAAAATTAAAATGCTCCTGTTCTACACCCTTAAAGCAGGCACCACAACTACTATTTCTGTGTGGTGTGTTAGATAATAGCGAGTCAAATGAAGTAGGTAAGAAGTCAGGCATCTACATAAATGTGGACAGAGCACTTTGGTATGTGTTTTAAAGAACCACATAATTAAACATTTATATTAGAATTATGGAGTTATTAAAAACAGCATTTTGAGATTATACATAATCAAACCACAAATAAAAACCAAGCCCTTGAAGTGTTTTTGTTTGTGTGCTTGGGAAGTCAAACTCAGCTCAACAGCTATGCAAATCCAGCATTTGTTCTGGTTAGGTTTTTTTAGGACGCCTGTATGAAAAAAATTAATGTGCAACAGTAACCCTCCCCAAACCAAGAATGAAAGCAGTAAACAGACCTGAGAAACAAATGAAAATAACAGGTGGTCTACTGGCAAGATTACTGAAAAATTAGCTGTAAAACAGATCAAGCGGAACATTATTTCAGGTATGAAATTCTCTCAAGCTGAGTTTATATTAAAACTCATTTTATAGATAATACACCCCCCCAATGAAGCACTTTTCTAAACAAAGAAATAAATGAAGCAAACAGTTAAGTCATTAAACCCTTAGACACCCCACTCATACGTTCTCCTTCGCAACCTTAACTAATTTTCTTCCCAATTATTTCCTATAAAAAAAATACTGAGCTATGACTCAAACCAGGTTTTTATTATGTCTGTGTTTTAATGATTAATATAGAGCTGATCGGACTTCCATAAACATTACATGTAGTTCTGCACCTACTTTTGTATTGGTGTGTATAAGCGGGGGACAATGTCAATTTGCAAGAAGTGGCAGCCAGATATTTTTCTGCAAAGCTTAGGAAATCTCTTGTGATAACATTTTACTAGGGATTGTTCTAAATTTAGTAGCACTTTTTATTGAACTTGTTTTTATAAATATAAAATAAAGTGACTATTTGTGCAGGATGAAGGAGGAGATACATGGACTGTACATGGTAAATGAGGTTGAGAAAGGCAAATAAGTTATCTCTGTGAGATGTCGAAGGACTCTTGACAGTATCTGCTCACTAGTTATACCATGTTTAAGAAATTACCTTAACAAGGTATCTCATATACACACACAAAAGAGTTAAGGCTGTCAAGGATGCCACATTTCAAATCTTAACAATTCATTTCTCACTACAAAATAGCTCCTGTTTTCTAGCTATGACTGACAACTGCGGGGAAATTTCATGCACATATACCAGCAATAATCCTTAGTCATCAAAATAACGACAATTTAAGCATATCAAGAAATCCAAGATGAACAAATAGTCAACTGATCCCAACTGAGAACAACAAGATTGATGACCCTGACATTTCATTTGAAACATAACAAATAACTCAAACAGATCAAACAGGAAGAAAGGACAACAGGGTGGCCAAATCTAATAAAATATTGTCTACAAAGATCAAAGCAAAATCACACATTAAACCAATATATTTGCATGAAGTTTCAGAAGTAGGTCCATGGATTAAATCAAAAGAGTACCTTGAAGGAACCAAAGGAAAAAAATTGTAACAAACTCAATCTCAAATGCAAATAAAAGGAAGTATTCAAAGACAGATCAGAAAAAAGTAACAAAAAGTCTATGTTCCATTATCATTCTCTCCATTCAAAGGACATTCATTTGACTGCTACTCAATACATACGTACTGTATGATCAACATTAATTTTCTTGCAGCAAATCCAGTATCACTTGTACTGTACAGGACCTGGTTAAAGTAAATTCCATCAATTAGCATCCAAGAAGAAACAGCACCAGAAGACAGAATTTTACACCACTGTAATTGAGACAATGAGTTTCTTGAAACTTTCCTATTGCAGTCACTGTCAAATACCAGCACCAAACAATTGAGAATAGCCAGTTTAGTGTAAATTTAGATTCACCAGAAAAGTATATTATGTAGAAATTAAGTAAGATCAAGTGCATATGATTTATCTAAATCTGGTTCTTTTTAGGGAATGCATAAGAAATTGTTCTTTAGTTTTTGTTTTGTATATTATAGATTCCATGGCCAGAACAGACCATTGTGATCATCACATTTAACATTTTATATTTTCTTCTGGGTCATTATTAAAAACATTAAATAGCGCAAAGCCAAGAACCAAACCCTGCAGAAGCCCATTGGAAACATACCCACTTGATGACAAGACCCCTGTTTACAATTACATTTTGAGATCTATCAGTTAGCCAGCTTGTAATCTACTTACTGTTGGCCATGTTAGTTTATTAGTTCTCTAATCAAAATGTCATGCAGATCCTGAGTCAAATGTCTTACAGAAATCTAAGTATATTACATCAACACTATTGCCTTTATCAAACAAATTTAAATCTCATTAAAAAAGTCAAACTAACCTGATAAAATCTATTTTCCAAAAACCCATTTTGATTTGTACTAATTATATTACTCTCCTTTAATTCTTTATTAAACAATCCCACATCAACTGCTTAATTATCTTACCTGGAATTGATATCAGATAGAGAGACCTATAATTACCTGGGTCACCCCATTTACTCTCGTTAAATATTGTCATAGCATAAACATTCTTCCAGTTTTCTGGAACTTCCCCAATGTTCCAACTCTCACTGAAAATCAGCATTAACGGCTGCACCAAACCCCTTCCCCACCAACAGGATATTCCACGCAGTTTGGAGACCACTGACCTAGTCTAACTTCCTGTATAACCTGCATCAGAGAATTTCACTTTAATTCCTTTTGAACTAGAGTGTATCTTTTAAAAATATATTTTAAAAATCCTTCTATTTGATGCTGCAGTGAAATGATAATGTTGCATCTATGAGATTGATCATTTTCATGGGAACTAATGAGAAATTAATTTAAAGTCTTTCCTAGAAAAGAAGTTGCAATGAAAAAAGCTTCTATTAAACTAAAATAAAGTGCCTTCATAGTAAGATAAATGTTAACAAGCACTTTAAATGTTTTAAACAGCTGATTATCATTTAAACTGGGAGGAGGGGAGATGCAGCTGGGCTCAGCTCACTGCAAGCCCAGCAGCTGGGCAGCTCTTACTCCTGGGGAGGCACGGGGGAAGACCCAGCTCAGATCCCTGTGAGTGAGAGCTACCCAGCTATAGCTCTGCAGTCGTGAGGGGGAGGAATAGCAGCTAGGTAGCTCTTACTTGGCAGTGAGGAGCCAAGACCAGCACAGCTCCCCCACCTGTTTAAATGTTCTATTTTTAGAGCGTTTAAATGGATTTTTAATTAAACTAATTTTTACATCCCTACTCTATAGCTTTAAAAAAAAAAAAAAAAAAAGCTAACTGTCCAGTGAAAATCTGTTCTACTAGTAGCTATCTATCTTCTAAAGATTAACGTGTAGATGTAAAAAGTGGTTCTGATTTCCATTTGAAAAATCCAAATGGCACAGCAGGATTTTTTTTACGTTTCCTTGTTTACAAAAACAATTACCGAACACCTAGTAGTCCAAAAATTGCCTATTCAACAGGATGAAATGCACCAGGCCACAAGCCAACCAGGCCACAAGCCACCCCCTTTCTCTCTTTCTGTTCCTTATGCTCTCTCACACTGAAGCATCCTGCCTTCTAATACGTGCTGCTGTTTGGGGACCAATGTTTGAGTCCAAAGACTTGTCTACTGCTGGCTGAACTATGTACCCAAACTTCCTGCTGCCCCAAAACAAACATATCAGTTAATGTTGGCCCCTTTCACACACATCAAAATTAATCCCCCCCACAACAAGTTAATATTGTATAGTACCACGGCAAAGTCAGTTTATGCTAGCTCCACACACAGAGATCTCTGTTATGTTCACAGAAAAGTGTCAAACTAGAACCCTCTTCTGGGGCCTCCTGCCCACTCATCCTCCAAACCCAAACACAGCTCCTTTAATAAGTGGGGTAACCTGCCACAATAGTGGGGCAGTACTGGAGCTTGATTCTGCAGGAAAGGCACTTGCCTAGAACACTTCATTTAAGCTACAATTTTCTTCAGATGGCAGCAAGCACAGCTTTTTGTTTTAACTTCACTCAATTTCCATTGTTTGACAAGAGGATATGGGCTTTGAGTTTTGCAATTATAAGCTTTTACAACAGTGCTAAGGAGGTAGAAAGGGATGAACAAGCAAATTAAATCTAGAAACAGAAATAATATTTGATATTTGGAATACAAACACAACTGGCACATAATTTATTGATTACACACTCAAATACGAGAGTCTCAGCTACTCTAAAATGAGTAAACAAAAACCCAAAATCCCCCATTACACTTTTTTATGCTTTTTCCAATAGATAAACTCCCACCCCACATACAAATCATTTGCATTTATTATGGTACAAAAATGTTATGGATTACCTTCATCTCCCATGACAAGGATGCAGCCTTTTTTATCCAATTCAGAATGAACCACAGTTCCTCACCCCTTGTGATCTCAGACTTTAAATATTTTAACTCTTCATGGGGCTACATATGAAACCACTAGAAACTGAAGCTAGCAGAAAATGTGGCTGTGCACTTATTAACTAAAGTTGCCTACTGAGAGCATTGATTGCCAGCTAGCTTGAATAGCACTTAAGGTGGTGTTTTTGACTAAAGAAGTGCTACATACCATGTTACACACCATACAGTAGCTGACTGTTTGAGCTTACATGGTTTAAACAGGAGGGAGCATCCAAATGGCTGCTCAACTTCAGAATTTGCTCCTCAGTTAAGTCCAACAGAGCCTGAATCTGTTGACCTTCAGAGCATGGCACAAGACAAGTGGTTTTCCAAGCCTTTGGGAAGGGGAGTTGAAAGAGGGGCACTGGTGTGTTTATTGTGTTTACTGCAAAAACAATGAAAGTCCTGTGGCACCATAAGGACTAACAAATTTCTTCAGGCATAAGCTTTCATGGGCTGCAACCCACTTTGTCAATCTGTTGTTGCTATATACAGACTAACACAGCTACCCCTCTGGAACTTACTGTGTAATTGGGACCAGATTGTGTTGAGGCTAAAACTAACTGCACAATTTTCTTGTATTGTATAATGTTGTATGGCCTTTAATTAATGTCAAGAAGCCTAGGGGTACAAAGAGAGGCTCTTTTGTTTGAAGAAATGAAACTCTTGTTTTGGGAGCTGGTTCCCTGAGACCATGTCTTTCCCAAGGACACACCTTATTTTCAGTTGCTTATCATAGAGCCCTTAATTTTACATTTAGACTTGAAGCTTCTTGTGCTTGGTGTCTGCTCAGAGGTGAGTTTTGTTATAATAGCTGAATCAAATCCATTTATCTGTTTGAGTTACACAGCAGATGAGTAGTAAGGATTTTTTCAGCTACTAAGGTTATTCAGATGCTTATTTTGCCCTCTGAACTCAAAAACATCTTTGTTTCAAAACTTGAAAATTGGCACGCATATGGTCTTGATTGAAGAATGCATGCTTGACCTTGTCTGAAGAAACTGGTTCTGACACAGTTATGAACATTTAACAGTTTGTGTACTGTGCATATGTAATACATTGCTTTCCTTCTCAATCTGAACACACCACTATGGGCTCAGAGTTCACTAATACTAAATGGCGGTTCATGAGGGCAAGTTCTGAGATTACACCTAGAGAGGCCTTTATATCAATCTCAAGGCAAACTCCACAAAGCATAACACCACAGTCATGGAACACATTAAGGAGATCACAGATTTCTGTACTTCAGATGCATATTTGCAGCATAATATGTACCTGCTCTGGCAATACGGTCTTTATGATTACTCAATTCACATAAGAAGTAGAATTAAATTATAAGAACCATGTCTTTGAAATTTCCTCTGGACTCTTAACAACATATGAATCCTACTGCTTTGAGGAATTCTAAGCTATCCAAAGTTAGAGAAGTTCTCGCAGAGCCTAGATCTGAAAGAACCTATGTGCATAGGCCAGTAGCGGAATACTCTCCTGTCTAGAAGTGCTCACACTGAATTTCTACATTCAAGTAGCTACTCTAGAACATCAGCATTGTACATGCAAAGTATAAAATCCAACAAGTTACATAATTTTTCATCAGTAATGTAGAGTAATATGCACAACTTAGGCTAGCTTTGTTTGCAGATTTAAGAGGTGACATCAAATCCCCTTGTGCCTGGCTAAGGCAGCATATGTGGTTCACAGCATCATGAACTGATCTAAGGTTTCCCAACATTCCAGCCTCAAGACAAAGATAGGGATTAACCATTAGTCTTAACATACAGTATTTCTGGGCTGCAAGTATTTTTAAACCCCTAAACTAAGCCCATTTATTTAAATATGGTTTATAAAACAGAAATTTGTACAAACTGACTTATTCAGACCACAGTGGTTCTGATGGAGTCATGAGATTAAGCAGACAACAGACTAATGGCTCCAACAGAATAACTGTGAACTAAATAAATTCAGAGTTCTAGTGCTCTTTGCTCTCCTCTCTTCAAAGCCTTACCCCATACTGATCTCATGTATCTGTCTTAATAAAACCCTTAATGTTTCTCCTGTCTCTCACTCTTGGTTTTGTGCCCATAATGTTGTTCCTAGGCTTGGGGTAGACTTCTTGCCTGCCATCCCCTCTTTCAATCACTCCTTAAATTATTATTTTTAGGAGTGCTTCCATTTCCCTCATCAATAGTCCACTCCCCTTCCCGTTCTTGAACTACTAACCAGGCCCTTACATTGTAACCTCTTAAGAGCTGTGGGTGTATCTTTGCCTGCAAAATGTCACATACACTGGAGTAAATGATGGTGTATTTAATAAGACATAAGTGTCCCACGCTCCCCAAACTATTGTAATTTTGAGGTGGACTTATTTTAATTTCATGCACGTAACACACAAAGTTCTCAATTAATACAAGAAGATCCAGACGAGCAATAATACTTATTTTCACAACTGAGCTAGATCTTCCAAAGTAGACAACACCCTCAATCTTAGCTATTCCGTCTATAACACATGCTGTACACGACAGCAAACTTTTCAATCCTACCCATAAATACAGTGTTTTCAATGCAGAGTCCAATACAGCAAGACAGCTCACACTAGTTTATGCCTCAACCGCTCACTTACAAGGACTAAAGAAGAAAGAGACTGGACTGATCAGTTTGCTGTAAGCATCAGGAAAAATATTTGGGAACACAGCCTCAACCAATGGATCTATCTATGCTAATTCATATTAGTTGAGGTTCTGGCTCCAACAGTTTTACTTACTGCACTTGGAAGCCACCTAACTCAAGTCTGAATGTAATGAAAAACAACAACCCTCTGTGGCTAGTAAGGAAACAACTTGCAACAATTTCAGAAAGTAATCCCACATTTCCACTGGCATTCTCCAACAACCACTGTAAAATGTAGGCAAAAAGTGCTTTAAACCAGCTTACCATCAAGTCATTCTGTGGCAACTTGCAGTTATCCATTTTACCTGCAATCCCTTAAAGGGACATATAAATTTTAAATCCATACCTGTAGCCAAAATTTACAGCAATCCAATCTATTGCTGTCTTACATCATGGGCAATTAGGAACATGTAAACTCATGGCTGCAGGAGATGGGAGGTTCTCTTGAACAAGAAAGCAAAGCTTGTGTACTATAGCCTATATCAGTGGTTCCCAACTGGTGTGCCGCAGCAACACCTGAAGTGTGAGGCGAGATCTGCCAGCTGCGGCAGGAGCCGGGGTCATTTAAATCCCCTGCCCTGTACAGCCCAGCGCCACATGGGCTGAGCAGGGCAGGAACCTGGGAAGAGCCTGCAGAAGATGCTCTGAGTTGCTGAAGGTACATATGGGCTGAGTAAGGGAGGTGAATAGGATGGGGGGGGGCATTGGAATTGGGAGGCTGTTGGGGATCCCAATGGAGGGTGGAAGGGAAGGTGGGGGGCTGCAAGAGCTGTAGGAGGGCTGTTGCGGCGGCCCAATCCAGCCTGCCCTGGCAGCGGCATGATTTAGCTTGCCCTGGGAGCTGCCGGTGGTCCGCTCTGGCCTGCCCCAGGAGCCGGTGGCGGCGGACCAATCCAGCCTGCCCCGACGGCCCCGGGAGCCGTCGGGCTCCATTCTGTGGGGGGTAGGGAAGGAGGACTTTCCCCAGGAACTGAAAGGGGGGTGTTGGAATTTCCGGGGCGGGGAGTGTGCGGGTCAATTTCCAATTGGTATAACACTGTTAGTAGCTGACAACTAGAGGGGTGTTAGGGAAATCCAAAGGGGTGTCACACCATGCTCTTCTGCCCCGCCCTTCCACCCCACATAGCCACTTCTATTCTCCCTCCCCCTCTTCTCTCGTCACCCTTACCCTGCTCCCCAAATGGCCACCCCTGCCCTGCTCTGCTCCCCACACTCTCCTGCCACCCCGCCCTGCTACCCCTACCATCCCACAGCAGCACTTCCCAACCAGTGTGCCATGGTTCATGAATATTCATGAGTTAATTTGAATATTTGTGATTTTAACGGTGGTGTGCCTCAAAACATTTGGAAGGTATCAAGGTGTGCCACGGTAGAGAAAAGGTTGGGAACCACTGGCTTAAATGAGTATAGGACTTCAGTTTACACACTATGGCAGTGAATTACACAAGTTAACTGAATGCTACGTCAAAAAAAGGAACATCCGATCAGTTTTGACTACCTCCTTTATAATTCTGAATGCCTCAATTAACTTTCCTTACCAGACTAAACAATCTTCCTTTCTGCATTTTCTTGACACATTCACTGAGTCTTGGTGTACCTTTAACCATTCCTTTAAAATGTTCCATTGCCCTTTTAAGTCTAATTCTGAAGGAGGCAAACAAAAGTGAGCATGGGGTTTTATATGAAGCCATAGCTTGGTATAAAAGTGTATTTTTTCTTTAGCTAGAATTCATCTGCTATCTCAGAGGCAATTTCCTTTCATGGATCACATCACCATGTCATTGTCATTGCCAACACAACAAGTTCAAACACAGCTACAATGTGACCAGTTCAAATGATTTGAAAGTTGCTCAACCGCTTTTACATGGGTATTAAGGTGGATTTTCAACCGAGCTACCTGATTGAAAAACGCACCTCTTTTGTCCATAAAGACATAGACAATGTTTAATAGAGTTCAGATATAGAAATTGAGGGAACCAAAACTAGAATAGCAGGCCCATGGCTCTGGAAGACCCTTTCCTAAGGCAGCCTGGGATGAATCCCATCCGCACCATCTTCAGCTTTTGCATCATTAAAATCATAGAATCATAGAATAATAGGGTTGGAAGGGACCTCACGAGGTCATCTAGTCCAACCCCCTGCTAAAAAGCAGGACCACTCCCCCTAAATTATCCCAGCCAGGGTTTTGTCTAACCGAGCCTTAAAAATCTCCAAAGATGAAGATTCTACCACCTCCCTAGATAGCCCATTCCAATGCTTCCTCCTAGTGAGAAAGTTTTTCCTAATATCCAACCTTGACCTCCTCAGCTGTAATTTGAAACCATTGCTCCTTGTTCTGTCCTCTGTTACCCTCGAGAACAGCCTAGCTCCCTCCTCTTTGGAGCAACCCTTCAAGTAGTTGAAGGTTGCTATCAAATCTCCCCTCAGTCTTCTCTTCTGTAGACTAAATAAGCCTAGTTCCTTCAGTCTCTCCTCATAAGTCATGTGCCCCAGTATGACTCACATATTTGCCACTTCATTGCCAAGATACCGAAGTAAAAGAATTTATTAACACATTAAATGACAGAATGAAATCAAGAACATGGTGTATTAGCTGCCCCTCCAGACACTACTCACTATTCTTATGATCTATGCAGTGTCTTACCTACAGTGCTATGTGCTTTAGAAATACTTGCAGAAAACACTGAAATTTGTTAGAAAAGTCCTAAGCTGAATGTTACTTTTTGTTGCAACAGAGGCATTTAAATGTTGTCTTAACACTATCACAAAATAGGGTAAATAGTCCAAAGATGCTCCATAGCATTTAAGCTCCACTTAAGTATTTAATACAGAGCTCAATGACACAAAGGACCTTGCACAGACCCTTTACACTGGGGTGAATTCCACCCTACATGCATATCAATCAGCTACTATGAATAACAAGATTAAGTAACATCCCTATTTGACTCTTTGGCTCAGCTTGCCAATCAAAGACAGTGAATGTTCACTTTTGTTAGCCTTTATTTTCACTTTTAAAGAAAGCTTACAGACAAGGCTCAGTCACACAGAGGTGCCTGATCTTGGTATTAGTGTTGTCCACCCTAATCAAACGCTTTCCAGAATCCAGATAAGCAACTACTTGCTTAGGCTAAGCATGGGAACATTTGCCTTCTGTAATGTATACATCTCTGAAGTAAAAACAAACAACCTCACACCTCTGGCTAGGAGCAGAACTCTGCCACTGTTACAGTTTCAACATGAAACCCATCTTGTTGAGTGGGTGAGGCCTTAAACTGTACATTTACCCATTAGTTCCCCTACCTCATGCTTTGTCAGCAAACAAGTTATAAACCTGAAAACATTTGATCTTCAGCTGAACTTACTTCACTTACTAATGTCCTTTCCATTGCAATTTTAGAAATCTGTACTACAATGTATGTTTTTAATATAAACAGTGAAAAATAAGTTTTTGTTTGGAGTATCAAATACACATCATATGTGTCTATAAGAGAAAAAATTATTTAACACTATTTTCTCCTCACACATCCATCTTCAGCTGTAATGATAAATGTACTAGATTGGATACAAGGCACCTTCAAAGATCAGCTCTTTTTTTAAAATCACAAATCAGATGTGCTAGATTAAGAAAGTTAATATTAAAGCCTTCCAGAACTTGCAAAATTCATCCCTTCAGAGCTCCTTCAATCTAAGTCAGTCTTTATAGCATTTTGCTGTGAGAATAATGTATATTAAATCAAACAATGAATTCACACTACTGTGGCTCTTTTGGGTAATATTACTAATTTGACTCCTGAACCACTGACGTCTGACTCTCACTGCTTTAATTCTGGGCATTAAACACAACTCTGAGGCTATGTACACACGATCAGATTAAAGCGCAACATGGCAATCGCGCTATAAAAAACACGTGACCTTTATTGCGGGATAGCACGTACACACGTCGCTCCTTGTAACGCAACAGAATTCTTTGCAATATCGCGGTGTAGCGCAATGAATTCTGGGCACCTATCCCACAGTTCAATTTTCCCTCAATCTGCGCTTGGATCATGGGATGAAGGAAAGGAATGCAAAGCGCCATGGGTAAACTCTCAGTTTCCCGTGGTGCACTGTGTTCCCCTTGCGTCTTCCTCGTTGCCAATAGCAACTCGCACTTATTTTCAACAGTGCAGTGACGCACTACTTGCGAGCAATCACAACAGCGACAGCATGGATCCTGCCCTGATCTCCACTGTCACCTTCAGCATTCTAAATACATCTCGGCTGGTTGCTCAGTACGCAATGAGCTCCAAGTCAGACGAGGATGCTGAGGAGCAGGGGCAGATCGATGCAATGCAGAGCAACAGCACCACGTTGCTCAGCTCCTTCACCAATCATTTGCACACAGTGCAACGCCATTTCTGGTCGCGAGAGAAGAGCACCGAGTGGTGGGATCGCATTGTTATGCAGCTGTGGGATGCCGAGCAGTGGGTACAGAACTTTCGAATGCGGAAAGCAACCTTTTTGGAACTGTGTTCAGAGTTGGCCCCTGCCCTGCAATGTAAAGACACCAACATGAGGTCAGCCCTAACCGTGGAAAAGCGTGTTGCGATTGCTGTCTGGAAGATGGCGACTCCGGACTGCTACCGGTCGGTTGCAAACCAGTTTGGAGTTGGGAGGTCCACCGTCGGATTAGCCCTCTCACAAGTGTGCCGAGCCATCAATCGCGTTCTGCTACGGAGGACGGTGACGTTGGGCAATGTTCGTGAGATTGTGGATGGCTTTGCTGCCATGGGATTCCCTAACTGCGGGGGAGCCATAGACGGCACACACATCCCTATTTTTGGCTCCAGACCATCTTGCGACCAAGTATATCAACAGGAAGGGCTACTTCTCCATGGTGCTGCAAGCACTCGTGGATCACAAGAGGCGTTTTACGGACATCAATGCTGGGTGGTCGGGAAAGGTGCATGATGCCTGCATTTTCGGGAACACTGGTCTGTACCGGAAGCTGCAAGGGGGTACCTTCTTCCCAGATCAAAAAATTACTGTGGGGGATGTGGAGATGCCCATAGTCATCCTCCGGGACCCAGCATACCCACTGATGCCATGGCTCATGAAGCCATACACCGGGAACCTAGATCGCAGCAAGGAGCGGTTCAATTACAGATTGAGCTGCTGCAGAATGACTGTGGAATGTGCCTTCGGCCGTTTAAAAGGGCGCTGGCGATGTTTGTATGGGAGGCTGGACTTGGCGGAGGACAACATCCCTGCTGTGATTGCGTCGTGCTGTGTCCTTCATAACATTTGTGAAAGTAGGGGAGAAAAGTTTTCCCTGGGGTGGGCTATGGAGGCACAGTGCCTTGAGGAAGCATACGAACAGCCAGCCACTAGGAGTATTAGGGGGGCCAAAGGAGAAGCTGCTCACATAAGGGAAGCACTAAGGGACCATTTCAATGATGCCCTCCCCTAGTTAACTTCCAGGACGCATCAGGTGCACCTTATGAGATTTTCAATGTGTACAAATAAAGCCACTCTTCAAATTATTTGTCACTGTTTTTATTAAAACCTAAAGGGGGGGGGGGGGCGTTACAGGTGGGTGTAGCTGTGGGTCTCTAAAAAGTAGCTCTGGGAAGGACTGGATGTTGCAGTGTACCAGGGGTACGGGTGGCCTTCAAAGAAATTCTTTGAAGGACTACGGGATGTGGGAGGCAGACACGGCTGAACTGTCTGGAGTGGAGTCCGTACATTAATCGCCTGGGTCTGCAAAGCAATCATGCTCTTGAGCAGTTCTGTTTGCTCCTTCATCACGCTTATCAGTTCGTCCCTGTGTTTCTGCCTCCTCTGATGGGATTCCTCTCTCCAGGCTCAATTCTCCCTCACAGATTCCTGTGCTGTTTTCAGCAGGTCCTGAAACATATCCTCCCTGTTTCTTCGAGCACGCCACCGAATGTTTCTCATGCGGTCAGCTGGGGTAGACACCGGCCTTGTGAAGGTCGAATCTAAAAAAAAAATAATAATAATAAAGCTGTTGTTAACACAGAGCCTAGATAACCAATGTAACCTTCCAGTAGCACATTCCACTGGAAGGTGCAGGGCAGTCAACATCCTATGCTTCGCTGAAGCGGACAAGGTACGTCCTATTAGAAAGCTTACTGGGGGCTAACATTCTGCACAGGGCACACTGATGGAACCCGATATCTCTCTCCTCAGAGTGCCCCTGCCAGCTAGAATACATATCCTACATGCCACCGGTTGCAAGCCAGGACCGTATGCTGCTGCACTGTGTGCTGCCATGGTTCCCAGGGCTGTGCTTTGCAGCTGGAGAGGCAGAGTATCCGTCTTTGGGAGTATAGACACAAACACTCTCCCATCTAACCTGAGTAGTAGACTCCGGAGGTACATCGAGGAAACCTTTACTGACCTAAATACAGATGATTTTTTGACAATCACTGCTTGTGTTGATGCACTTCTAATGAATGCAGAGTAAAGAGCGTGCACAGCGGGGACTGAGACAGCAAGCACCCCCACCCCGGACAATGATATTTTAGCAGAAGCCATAGCTGCACAAAAGAGAAACTTACCGGAACCTCCCTCTGCCGCCTCAGAGGACACGCTGCAATTCATGTCTTGGGTGGATGTCTCAGCGGGGGTACAGAAGAGCTCCTGGCTACACGCTGTTGCGCTTTCCTCCAGGTCATCCTCCATCTCCTCCTCCTCCTCAATCACGTCCTCATCCTGCTCGGGTCTGGCATTCACTGGATGAGGGGGGGCCGATGTGTCCACGGGACTCTTTGCAATGGTTGTGGGGTCCCCACTGAGGATGGCTTCTATCTCTTTATAGTACCTGCATGTAGCAGGCGCTGATCCAGAACGGCGGTTTGCCTCCTTCGCTCAGTGATAGGTTATTCTTAGCTCCTTCACCTTTGATCTGCACTGCACAGTGTCTCTATCATAACCTCTCTCTGACATGGCCCAAGAAATTATGCCAAATGTATCATAATTTCGCCTGCTGCCGCATAGCTGCGCCTGCACAGCGGACTCTCCCCAGATGCTGATCAGGTCCAGCACCTCTGCCGTGCTCCAAAGGGGTGCGCGTCTTCCACGACGGGCCGCCATTGCTACTGATGATCGGAGCTGCACTCCACTCCACAAGGAAGAGAACAGTGAAACAGACGAGAAATTCGAAAATCCCAGGATTTTCAGGGCAGGGACTGTTTCGTCACGGCCACAGAGTGGGTGGGGGGAAGACCAGAGAGGATGACTTTGGAATGCTGGGACACTTCCGGAGGCCAATCATTGCACAGTAAGCGTACACACGAGTCGAAAGGCGCAACAGCTGTTCCGCGTTAACTGCTACCACCCTCGTCGAGCTGTGATACACTATCATTTTAGAACTTTTAGGCAAATTTCTGAAGTGCTGTAACAATGTGCATGTTCTGAAGACATTGAGAAACAATAGATTCCCTGAAGCTATAGCAACAATAACAGTCGCACAGAATTAATAGCCTTTAACAAACCTGAGAAGTTGGGCTTATATTTACCTGGTAAAATACAGCATTATCCTCTTCAAAATGAAAGAGTGAGGAGAGCCTTTCAGAGGTATATCTTCTCCAGGAGAGAAAAAAAGTAATTCATCTTAGTTTGGCTACAATGGTGTGATTAGGTAAATAAACTTAATCTGAAGTGATGTTCACTGTTTATGCAAAAACATTTACAGTTGAGGGATTATACACAGCTGACAGGACCAAAATATTGTATGCAATGTTGCTTTAGCAGTACTGGTTAGAGAGATAAGGTAGGTGAAGTAACATTACATCTTTGATGACCAACTTCTGTTGGTGAATTCCAAAGGGGTAGCCGTGTTAGTCTATTGTAGAAAGACAGAAGAGTCCAGTGGCACTTTTAAAGACTAACAGATTTATTTATCGCATGAGCTTTCGTGGGAGAAAATCCCACTATAATCCCTCGCTCCCACTTAAAGTGGGATTTTCTCCCACGAAAGCTCATGCGATAAATAAATCTGTTAGTCTTTAAAAGTGCCACTGGACTCTTTTGTCTTTCTGTTGGTGAGCAAGAGAAGCTTTCAATCTTACATAAAGATAGTGTGCACTCTTGCCGGCTAGCACATCACAAACTTGGGCACATCAACACTGCAATTAGACACCCAGGGCTGACCTGGGCCAACTGACTAGGGTGTGCACTAAAAGGCTGGTTAGCTGAAGTGTAGATCAGTGGTTTTCAGCCTGTGATCCTTGGATTCCTTGGGGTCTGCAGACTATGTCCAAGATTTTCAATGGGGTTCTCACCTCCATTTGAAATTTTTTGGGATCCGCAAATGAAAAAAAGTTGAAAATGACTGCACTAGAACAGCAATTTGGCTATCAAGTTGGCCAGATTTATCCCTCTGCTCCTCCAATACTTAGATCTATCCCATGCGTGGCTGTTAATTGTCAGCACAGCACATGCAATATTCTTTATCAATACGATGCAGAGAGAGTAGGATATATTCAAGTTGGGGAGTTAGTTGCACAGTTCTAACAATGGAATTAATATAGCTAATTCTACTGTCATACTGAAGTAACCGTGCCCTCTTAAAGTGACTTTTTTTTTGGTGACATTCCTCAGTGCAACACAAGTGGGAGGGGGCCTCTTGACTCTCCAAACAAGGACTGAAACATTTTACAATGTTAGGCCCTCAGCTGGGTGCCCAGTATACCCAAGGTACTAAGGGAGTGTCTATGCTTCAATTAAAAACCTATAGATGGCCCATGCCAGCAGCTTTAGGCTAAGGAGTTGTTTAATTGTGGCGCAGGCAGGGGCTCTAGGACCCTGCGAAGTGTGAGGATCCCTGAGCCTGAACGTTTAGAATCATGTCTCTTGTTGCATTGCTTCCCCCTTGCAACAATAAGATGAGCCTGGATGTCGTTGATTATATTACAGTGACACCTATAAGGTCCTAGCCCCACTGTTCTAAACATTGTACAGACATAAGCAAAATATGGTTATGCCCCAAACCAAGCCTACAACCTAAATATAAGATGTGAAACAAATGGATGCCACAAACTGTGGAGGAGAAGCACAAGGTAACAGAGACTACAACTGGAGTGAGAAACAGCCGTCACACAAAGCATACCAGCTGCACAAACACTTGTAAAGATATTTGTAAGTGTCATGACCAAGATGACTTTAAAAAGGAATCTGAAGAAGAACAATGAGAGAGCTTTGTAGATTTTTGCGAGGACCTACTTCCACATATAAAGGAAGGGAAAGAAGAAAGCACGTAGGTGTCTCCTGGAAAATCTGATACATGAGAAATGAAGACTTGTATTGTTGAATTCCAGCATTACTGATAATCTGACTATATCATTTCTCCCACAACTGCCCATATCTCCTGGTATATGCAGTTTGCTACATCTAGAATATCCTTCCAATTCCAGTCCACCTACACAGTTCCCTCGCTCCATTCCCTCCTTCTGTGATGACCAAGAATTATTTCTAAGTTACTTTTAATTGAACCATCAAAATGTACATGTCATAAGTATAAATAGTCATGTGATCTTATTGTGGTATCTCCTGGCCTTCCTGCTCATCCACACCCATTTGAAAACACACTCCTTGAACCATGTCTAAAAACAGCTCTTAAGCACCTATGGGCAGGTACCCACTTTAAAATATCAAGTCCACTTGTGGATCCTATAAAAGTAAATTAGTACATATGCAGAGAATAAACATGAATATCCATTCTGCTAGAAATGACTAGCCACAAGCAAGATCAGATGCAAAGAAAAAGGTAAGATCTGAAGTCTCAGGCTGCTTTAAGAAACATTCTATTACAGCATCATTCTATAGTCACATTAAAACTTTGGTGGTAATGTAGCTTGTTCATGTTAACATCACTTCCAGTGCTGCAGCGGATAACACTCCAGTCAAGTATCCATTCTGTTCATTATAGCATTGCATGTATAATGCCACTGTTTTCTTTCCCTAACAGCTCTGTGATCCCTCCTATGGGGACGTATAGACAAATGAGCAAGCAGTAGGTAGTTACCAGAAATAATAAGCTGCATATTCTTAAAGTGCATTAAAAATTCACTTGTTTAGCTATAACGTATCACAGAGATATAAAATCTAAGGTGTATGCATCTTGCTAAGTGATATTAATAAAAGTACTTTATTTCTAAGTTTTTATACCATGCCCATTCACCTTCAGTCAGTGAATTCTTTTAAAAAATTGCATAGACTGAGATATAAAGATTAGTTGGAATGTATTTTACTAACTTAACTCAATACAGTAAACAATTATATGAGCAAACTTATCCTGGACTACCTGCATTTTTCTTTTCTTGACAATGCCAGAAGATCAGAAAATAAGAACTATGGTTTTCTTGGTCATCAGGGAGTCATGAAGATACCTGGGGACTTCTTCCCATTGTTTGGATGGTCCATGGTAATGTAGGTAATGGCAGAAAATGGGTAGTAGCTGCTGTTTTCTCCCAACAATGCTCTGAACATCTCCTGCCTTTGCCCCTGATGTTCTTTTGTAAAGGAGGTTGGGGGAATGAAGGGGACGGCGTGTTCATCTGAGTAGTTCCAAAGGGGTAGCCGTGTTAGTCTAGGCGAGCAAAACAAACAAGGAGCCCTGTGGCACTTTTAAAGACTAAAACATTTATTTATTGCATCTGAGTAGTTCCATCAGCAGCTGCACTCCTCATGCTAGTACTCAAGTACTTAGAGATATAAATGCCATTTCACTGGTCTAGATCATGGCAGCCAGGCTGCCAAGATTTTGGTTTTGCACTGATAAATTTGTCTACCTTATTTGTAAAAGGCTAGTTTCACTGGCCATGCATAGACTAGGAAAAGAGACTGAATTTAAAAAATGAGCTGTTGACTTTTCTCCCCGTGATTCATTTATCTATCCTAGGGTATTGGATTCTCTTGACAAAATAAGTTTATTTCCATATTAAAATGGGGGCCAGAGTATAACAGTTAGGGCTACATATTAGCCTCCATCAAGAGTGACGTCAACAGAAGTCTTGCACAGAGATTAAGCACAGAATAAACCTTACTGTAGTTATTTAATATCCATATAGTAGGTTGTGTATTCAGCACTGTTCAGTGGAAAATATGCTCATCCTGAGGACCACTACTATTTTTGCCCCTTTGTTTCTCTTCCTTCATCATGCTCCTGTCTCTCTGTATTTCTCACTCTTCTGTCTTGGTCTCTCCTCCTTTCTTTGAATTTCCTTCCATGCAAACTGTTCCTAGGGGCCAAAATGGCCCAATAAAACTAAGAAACTAGAACAAACTTCCAAATCTGCTCATGGATTCGATTAATTTTTAATGATGTTTCTTCTTCCTCCTCTGTGATAAAACTGAGCTCTTGGGTACAGGGACCCTCTTTGAGCTCCACTTCCTCTTATCTTTATGTTTGAAAGAGCAAAGCTGAAACCACCTCTCCAAGGATGGTTCCAAGTGCCAACCCAGAGCAAAGCTTAGCTCAGCTCCAGCAGATGAACTGTTTAGACAGCATGTTCCCTGGTGCTGACATATTCCTATAATAGGGAACTGCACCAAAAGCAACAGAAGGTCCCTGCCGTAAAAATAACACCATCCAAATCCTCCACACCAAGAATTCCTCAGCCCTGACAGCTGCATGTAATGAAAGTGGCACTTCAGCCACAACAAAAGCCATAGAGTCAGGCTTTTCTGTAGATTTGGCACCAGATAACTGACCAACTCAGTACCAAGAGCTCTAGACTCTTAGCATTCTAAGATGGAGAAACAGAAGATATGACTGTCTCTCCATGGGAACAGGGTCTGATCATAGGATGAATCCCAGGAGTATGGTCCAAAAGGCTTCCATCATCAGGAGGACCTGAAAGCATGTGCTGTAGTTTTTCAATGCCCAAAGTCTATAAACCTGACACTCCAAAAAATCATCCAGGAAATGGCACAGGAAGATACGTTGAGTATCATGCACATGCATCTGACTCTAGGAAGACTAAGGGGCATGATACAGTGCCTAAAGCTATCTTCTCCACAGGTCTTTGGCTCCAAAACCAGCATTATGTCCTGGAATACCTCCAAAGCCAATCTGGAAATCTAACTATGCAAAAGTGCAGAAACCAAGTAAAAAACATTTAATCTGCTAAAAACCATAATTAATAGAAATGGTCCAAAAATAACCACCAGGAAGATTCCAGGAATGCAGTAATATTCTCTCGTCTTGGAAGGAAAACAGCTGAAGCAACATAGGACCACATATCCCTTTGTAACTTTCTTGCCAAATGTTCATTGTGTAAGGGAACATAATAGCAGGCAACTGGCACTCCCTTTTCTACAAAGTTGCCAATGTACTGCAGCACTGAAGACCTACAATCCGCAAGAGTGTTTGTGGGTGGACTATATTCAGAAACCACCTCAAAGAACAACATTGTTCTATTGGGTTCTGCCATGCTGCAACGCTATCCGTCATTCACAACCACTGCAGAGATCTGCTAACTCACAGGGGAACATTTCTGTTCAATAAGGAATGAAAGTGTTTCGTTGGGGAAATGCACCAGAAAACTGTGAAACCATCTCAAGATTAACCTTTCCCAACTTAAAATATCTATACATGACAGAGTAAGTAATGCCTACGAAGCTTGGCAAACTGCATATTGCAACTGTGTTTGAACTGTTCACTTCTTTAGTGGCTGAAAATCTTCCATTCCTGAGGTGAATTCCTTCTGAAACTCAGTGCATACCCATAAGTAAAACATCCTTGGAGAGGACATCAGATGACTTTTCTTGATTATTAATCTACGTGCCTACAGAAAATGTAATGTTCCAGTTATGTATTTCTGATTTGTGAAGGCTGGGATTCTGATGAGGATATTGGCAAGAAATGGATATATGTGGATTCCTCAGTCTTGCCACAAATACTTTCAATGTTTTTGTGAAAACAATTACTGCTGTTGAAAGACTGAAAAGGTCAGAACGAGGACTGATTGTGTCATCTACCAAAGATGTTGAGAAGGCATGATGAGTTTGTGCAGACAGGCACTGTTGTGGCCAGAGTGGATCACCTTCTTGAACCCAAACCTTTTCAAAACATGAAGAAACTTCTAATTACCTTCTGAATCTGGAACTAAAAAATAGTGTAGCATATAGGCGTAAGCCCTGCTCCTTCTCTTGTATTGCTTCTGCGGCACATATACAGATGAAATACTGTTAACTTTGGCCATGGCTGTAACGCTGAGTTTCAGAAAAGTGAGTTTTTCTGGGGTAACTGTTTAATATAATGTAGTGTCATTTCTCAGTCTCTTTTACCCACCTACCTTTGCTCATTGACAAAAGTGGATTAGCTTGCTTTTTGAAGAGAAAGCTAAATATCTGAGGTTCCTAATATAGAGCTTCAACCTGTTTTCACCCTCCTCCCCCATTTAGCCTGCTCCATCAACTCTTAATAAAGAAGAGAGGGTAAAAAATGTGACTTCTATTTCTTTTAATTACAACAGCTTGGGACTTAGAAAAGTTAGGATCAATCATGTCAGAAGAACGAGAATGGAAGATTTAAAAAACCAAAAGGAGGAGAATGAATGTTTTTTCGGCAGGTTCCATGATTCACTATCCCTTGTAGATGGTGGTTTATTCTCCCAAGAGAAATCTGTCCTCCAAGGAAGAGGGGCCTGCTGTTCAAAGACTTCAAGAAGCATCTTTCCTTTGAGTTTAAGGGATTCTATAAACTGGATTTACCTGTACCTCATTGTTCCCTTTCTTTTTCCTCCTTGGTGAAGTGTTGCAAGGAGATCTACTGGTCGCGTCCCTTCAGCCCAGAAATACACTTGGTGGAACAGTTTGAGATCTGAATTGAAGACTGTTACACCTAAATTTGTGACACAGGATGAATAAACCCATCCACCAACATCCAGATGGTTCTCAGTTATGCCGGGTAGCACATTCTAATTACAGAAACAGGTCCTTAATTTGGGACTTACTCCATCTTTAACCTAGGACTGAGGATGCTAGAGATACGGTCTGTGACTTGTCTGCTAGATCTCCTATGGAGAGAGATACTAAAAGGTATTACTTGCCTGGGCTAATCCAGGAGGATGTAAATGGCCTCTGATGAATAATTCCTGCAGTTGCCAAGCCATTTGGGGAGCTTTACTACATTCAGCCTCCCTGAAAGGTAGATGAATGCTATGCTTTCACTGTGTAAGGCTGCTGCTTACTTCAGTCCTTTTTGGCTGATGGACTGGGATGAGGAGACACACTTGAACAGATTTTTTAACCTCCAATATGGAGCCCAGGTGTGAGGAGTGGGATAGGCATAGTTTCCCCTCCGATGGTTATGGCAAAGGACCATTTTTCTCCTGGGCTTCTTCGGCATTAGGTCCATCATAACAAAATGGGCTCTAACCATTCATGATGGGGAGCTCACATCAGAAAAGCTGCCTTATCCCAGACAGGATTACTTTGGAGGGCGTCCTTCAATAATTTAGATTGAAAAACATCTTTCAATTGATCTATTTTTAAATTAAGATCTGTGCTCCTCAGAACCAGATTCTGAAGCTCCTTGCTGACCTGGAGGCAGGCAGAACTGGTGGGCTCTTCAGTGGAAAATACTAAGCTTGCACTGGACCCAACAAGTTTGCCTGACAGCAACGTAGGCCCAAAAACTACTGTCAGAGCCAAAGAGCCTGCCCCCCAAAATATAGCTGTGTATGTGCATACGCATATGTAATAAAATCATATTCAGAGGCTCACAGCTTAGAAACTTCAGTGCCTTTTCTATTTTGATTTACTGTTTTCCATACTGGCCATTTAAAGTAGTTTTCCAGTAAAATCCATGGAACATTGGAGAATATTAAAGCAATTACCATTGATTGACTTTGAATATATCTACACCTTTATAACTCTAGCCTTCTTTAGAGGATCTAAAAATATAATTGAGCAATAAGACATTTTAACAATTCACTTTCAATTAGTTTAACCAGGATTGTATGACTTTTCCTACACCCACTACCCTTACTTCTATCAACTGTTTCTTTAGGAGGAGACGATTCTAGTGACTGATACACCTCCCAGTCAGCTTTTTCATTTGTGGGTTTTTTTTAAGATGCTACCATTAAGAATGACTGCTGGAACAATACTAAAGGTCAGAAAAAATACAAAAGAAAATTTAGAAATGCTATTATCTCACATGGCTGTTTCAGTCTTTCAGGGGACTCAGTAGAACAAATGTTCATTTTGGGCAAGGAAGTTTTGATGTTTGGACAGAGCAGGATTTAAGATTCAGACTATATGGATTCAATTCCTAGTTTTCATATTGCCTTGCTGCATTCATGCGGGAGAATCACAATCTTTTTCCATGTCTGCAAAATGGAGATTATAACGTGTAGGGATATTTTGAGACTTAACAGCTACAATCTTTGGATGATAACATTATCTGAACTTGTAATACAATTATGTCTTGTTGTATCCTTATACAACGAGGAGAGTCAAAGCAGGCATTAAACTGATTTTGTGGACTTAAAACAAATCTGGAGATAATGGCACCTTTAGGCTCCAGACAAGACCTTAAGCATTATATTTTCATCCCAGTAAACCAAGTATCTTTTTTATAACCAGACCAAGACAAACATGTATAAAGAAATATAAAACAGCAGTCATTGTTTCATCCATGTTCTACATCAGATTTCATTCTGCACTGTGCAGAGCTTGACAGCTGGCCAGCAGAGGGAGTACACAGTAGCTAACACTGTTCCCACAATTGCACTGATAAGCATCAAGAATGCTCACACACAAAGCAGTAAACAAAATAGAGGCATCTTAGCTTCTACAAGAAACAGGCGGAGAAAATGCAAAAAAAGCCAATGCCTGCAAAATCAGAAAAAAATCTAAGAGAAAACTGAGTTTTATTTTCCTGCTTTTTAGGGGGAACACGAAATAGAAGAACTGCAAACTATTCCAAAGGGGTAGCTGTGTTAGTCTATTGTAGAAAGACAACAGAGTCCTGTGGCACTTTTAAAGACTAACAGATAAATAAATCTGTTAGTCTTTAAAAGTGCCACAGGACTCTGTTGTCTTGCGAACTATTTGTTACTTTTCAGCGTGGATAAAATGTTAAACAACTGAGTTCTGCTGGTGGCCCCTGCTAACGAGACAAATTCCAGCATCAGCACTTCAATATGATGTATCTAAGTGGCTACAAGGCAATGCACAATATGTATTTTGCCTCTAATGCAGGCACATCTAGTAGTAAATAAATGGTTACGTGTATGCTTATGAAAATTCACATCATATGATAATCCAAGTATAAAAACAGTATTTATCTTACCATATCCTACCAATATCTACTGTTATTTTGAGGGGCTGTTCCCCTTTTGAAATCCCATTCCTCAATTTTACTCTACCATTTCTTATTTTTATTCCTATGATACTTAAGCTAATGAGAGCTGTCTTAGTATTTACACTCCCAACTCTAGATTTAAATTACTCAACAATTTGAAACATTAACAACAATGACACAAAGATCCATTTGTTGTGTCACTTCACAATTTTAAGGGGGTTTCCTGAAATGCTGTAGACCACTGGTTTTCAAACCATGGGTTGCGACCCACTACTGGGTCACAGACCCTCAAGTACCGGGTCACGGCGCCCCCTGCTGCTACCACCAAAAGACTGAGCTGCATTGCTCAAAGATGTAATTGTTGGCTCGCAGGCACAAATGGTGTTTTTGACTGGGTCCCGAGAAAGGAAGTTTGAAAACTACTGTTGTGGACTCCTCCAGTGAGTAAGACCAGTAAAGGGGCAGTTTGTGGGTGTATCTTGTCTTGGACCTGTCCAGGTGGTAAATACAGCTAATTCTTAACAAAAACCCCACTAAAATTGGGATTTTCAGTAATTATTTTAGATTACTGTAGAGTACATATATAGTCAAACTGTAACAGTTTTAGCTTGGTACAACAGAAACACCTTTTACACGTATGACACGTTTAGAACCTGTAGCAAATTCATGCCATGAAATGTTTACATAATGATCAAGCTCTGAACATCTTTAGACTACTACAGCGACATTAAGAAAAGGATTGTTGTCATCACCTACTAAGCTAATACAAAAGCACACCATTTTCCCAAAGACTTCTCTCTTTTTAATAGACAGCATGGTACCACTTTGTTGTTCAGTTTACTTCACACAAAATGACTCTGTCAAACTGTCAGCTAAGCTCTCCGAAATGCAACTTTATTTTAAGAGGTATAGCTGTCACAGAATGACCTATTTTGTTCAAGTTCATGAAACAAAAACATCTGTCAATAAACCACCAAACATGAAGAGGAAGAACAAAAGTGCATCTATCTACCAGGTAATCCTAATTATAGATGGCTGTACAGTGAATAAATCTTTACATATAATAGTGACTTTTGTTTTATTTAAGCTGTAATGGAACTGTGCATCTACAAGAGTCAGAATTCTAACCAAACTGACAGCTTGAGACTACGCATTCAATAGGTTACTCTTGTACTACTAATTTCTAGGAACTTCATAATACAACCTGTAATAAAATAGCTGTATTACTGCTTGCACAGTGCAATATCTACATAATTCAAGCAGGTAAGTGTCCTACATGTGATCAGATTTATAACTCCCCAATCCTTTCAATTTGAGACAATGTGACAATATAGAAAAAATATTTACGTTAAATGTACATTAACGTTTGTTAAGTTAAAACAGAACTTTACAAATTTCTTTAGTGACAATCATATAAGCGTACTCAGTGACATAATTACAAGGAGGGCTGCAAGATTAAACAAATTCACATTTCTACTTTTCATCAAATAACAAAAAAGAAAATCTCAAATATACTAACTACAGCATCCTTTATTAGCTCAAGCCTGGTTGAAAGTTCTTCCATTAAGTCACCAGCCATCTAATCTCAGCCACCAAAGAGAAAAAACTAAAACCACTAGCTAGCCAACATTAATTTCAAATTCAAGACCAGTTACTAAGATTCTGTTTTAATAAAAATACACATAATTGCTTCTAGAAAATCTTAAAAATACAATTTATTGAAACCTCAAGCCATTTTAAAATCTCAGAGGAGGGGTCTAAGAATTGCATTTTTTTTTCTTTTCTTTTTTTTGTGTGCTTTGGAGTGGATTGCAAGCACACTAACTGCACAGAACTGCAACATGTTAGGTAAAAATAATATTGAGGTATCAATTTTAAAGTTTAAGGCAATATGAAAAGTGAGTCCATGTCCTTTTAGCATTACCATTTTATAACTATGGTGAACTGGGACAAAAATGTCAAAACAAATCATTATTTTAGTTGACTTTTGTGATGGCAAGTTAAAAGAAAACAATCATGCAGATTTCCCTTCCTTGAAAGACTGATAAAAACCCAAATAATTAACAATTAGATTTCAAGGCAAAACAGCTGACATAGAAACTCACCAGGGTTGCAAGTTTATATGTTGTTTTGATATTTGTTTTCCTCCAATCTGGCTACCCTGAGAACTAAAGAGTCAGACGGTTTCAATACACTGTGTGAATGAGTTCATCTCAGTGTCCAATATACACCACAGTTCCACTTTAAATACAAGAAGTCTTGGCTAATAGTGTGCCTTTGGGTTGGGCTTTTCTCTTACAAGATAAGCTGTTAAGTCATGCCTTGGTTTTAGATCTGCCAACATATGAATTCTTCTAATGCAGCCTCCCCCGCCCACCATCAACACTGCTATACTACTTGCTCTCTCCCCCCACTACCACCAAAAAAAAGGCACTGCAGGGCAGAAATTCCTCAGGTGCTCGCTAATGGAATTCCCAGGGTCTCTGAGCCGCTTCGAGGATCAAGAGATCTCATAGCCCCTGCTGGGGTAAGGAGCAACGAGTCTGTTCCATTTAATCAAATACAGAATGAAGTTTCAGTCCTATTCACTAGGCTGTCTCCAGGGCTCCAAAAAGGCACCAGGGAGCCAGAATCACACTAATGTGGCTCTTTCAGGCAAATGTAATTAGTTTGATTTTAAAAAGCCACATTAATAATATCACCTCAGTACTATTATTCAGATCACGTTAGTGATACTGTAGGAAATGAAAAAAAATCATGGAAAAAGGGTTTATTCCCTTGTAAGTTAAGACTGTGAAAGTGGCATTCCATATTATTCCATATGACAGGATTCCTTACTTTTTAGCCAAAAAATATAAAGCTCCCTCCTTTACTGAGTACACTTCAGTACAAATTAATATTAATATTGAAACTGGTACCAACTCATCTCCTTATTTTAGAATTAATGCCATTAAAGGGGCATTAATATTATACTTTTACAACGTTTTTACATTCTCCAAGTATTACATTACTACAAATACAAAATAACTTTCTCCTTTGATTTCAGTCATTTTTGTTTATATCACAAAGCACAATGTCAAGACAGAAAGATACAAAAAAATCCTTGCCTCAAAGAGATTCCAATAAAAGACTGATAGGATGCACTGGGAAATTCAGAGAAAATAAAAAAATAAATCCCAATGTATTCCTATTATTGTCAACACAGTAACTAACTCTGGGGTTTTCTCCTCTGGAGTTCTGTTTAAAAACCAACAAATGGAATCCACAAATGTACATTCATTTTTCAGTCAATATGTAAGGGAAAACATTTCTCATGACTAAGATTCTTCCCCATCTACAGGTCAAGATAAAATAAAGAGTCCAGACTACCTAATAGGAGCAAAGAAAGTTATAAATATGTTTTGCCAAACATCTAACCATATCCAACGATGAAATAAACAGCACAAGAACAATTAAATTTGGTTTACTTTTCACTTTTAGTGACAAGAACCTCAACTCTAGTACACAAACCTCATTCAACTCTGCCTTATTGACCTGGATAAAGCAGTCAATTTAATTAGCTCACTTCAAAGTCAAACCACCTGCAACAGCAGGCAGAGACTGATCCAAACCTACAAGGGCTGTATCAATGTGGTCCAACTCTATGTTCCTTTGTACTTCTTGATCTTGAAGCCTGAGATGTGCTCATGCATTTCATGCTGAAGATAAAGAGTGTGAACAACCCAAGAGCAACCCAATTAGGGTTTTATTAGACAAAATGAATTGCACAGGAATCATTACTCTCAAATAATGATCTTGGAAATCTACACTTTGCTCATGAAATTAGATCTTCCTCTCTAGATTATTAACCAAGATTCTGAATGCAGTTAAACAACATTATAAATGACAAAGTGCATTTCCAACATTAAACTGTCAACACACATGGGCTGAATTCAACTTCAAGTGCAAAGGTTTCCCCATTTGACAGTGTTTGCTCACTTTTTCAAGCTGCTCATTTGTATATTGTACAATTTCAACATGTTTAATAGATAGTGGCGGTCCAGGCTGCCCCCTGTTTAGTAAGAATGTTTTCTAGTTGACTAGCACTTACAGACAAACAGCTAATTTAAAATTTCCAAGCAAAATCTGATGTTTCATCCTGTCCCAACTGAAAAGAGCCTCCCAACATCTGCAGCTATAAAGAGTCCAAAGAAAAACAAGATGCAATTTACAATTTAATGTTTAAAGGGAGCGGTACTGAATGTTAATTTGACAGTCTGAGGTTGACAGCTGTGTCTCAATGGGCCTTTACCAACCATATGCCTGACACTGCCTCAGATCTGAGTGTAAGTTTCTATCCAGGAGGTACCAGCATATTATTATTGCCCTTAGCAGGACGATTGAAGACCAGGTAGCCTAGGTTCTTGATACCCTTGGGTTTCTTCTGTTTGCAGAATTAAGCTAACCACAGCAGAGTTCCAGAGGTAGTGTCAGAGAAGTCCTCTCCTCACATACCTAATCCTGGCCACTCAGGCAAGGCAATCATTCCTGTCTCCTCCTCGGCTTCAGCTGCAGGATCTCAGGTAGTGTTGACACTAAACAAGACGACCACAAGCCCACCACAGTCCCCCAAGCGGAGCAGCTGGCACCAGAAAAAAGTCCTCCTCCCACCTGTCTGTGGCAGCAGGAAACCCTTTGGTCCCTTGGGTGGCAAGTCCTACCGAGCTCCTGGGGAGTCCCAGGAGGATGAACAGCCCGGGATGACCCCCTCTGGCGCTTACCCCAGCTGGGGACAGCCTCGCACCTTCCCACCGAGCACTCACTGGCGCCTGCAGGGGGACACCGCAATGGGGCTGGCCCCAGCCGCGGCCCCTGCAGGAGACCCTGCCCTGATGAGCCGCCAGCCCGCGGCACAGACACCCCCGCCGCCGCCCGCGAGCACCGCAGAGCGCGAGGACTTGGCTCCGCCACGCTCCCAGCGCGGTTCCCTGCAGGTGAACCGCCCCGCCCGGTACCTCTCAGCAGCCGGGCCCAGAGCGCGCCCGCGCCCGCTCGGCAACCGCCGCCAGCACATTCCAGAGCGCGCGGGCGATCCGCACCGGCCCCTCCATCCAGCAGCACCGACCGCCGCCTCACGCACACTGGGACTGCAGGGGCTACTACTGGCCGGCCGCGCTCGGCAGCGGGGCCCCGAGCGGCCCCTCCTCCCCGCGCGCGCGCGCCTGAACCCCGCCCCCAGCGCCAGGGGGCGCGCTCAGACCACGCCCCCTCCCCTCGGAACGTACCAAGATCGCAGACATTGGAGGGGGGGAGGAGAGCCGATCTAACCACCTTCTCTCCCTGTCTTCCCCGCCTGGGCCCGCTGCGGGGTCCCCGTTGCCCCTGCTGTTCCGCAGGGCACCCCTCAGAACCCTCCCTGGCACCACCGCTTTTACCGCCCCCAGAGCTCTCCACAAGGGGCGCCCCCATCTCCTCCCCCCCAGGAGGACTCCCCTGGCAGTGCAGGGCCTTGTCTCATGGGGATCCCCTCGCCCTACAGGAGAGCAGCCTGCGTGGAGGCAGCAGCGGGACCACGGAAGGCTGCTGTAGCAGGGCACTGGCGAAGCGCAGGGAGGGCTGAGCTCTGTGGCGGCTTCTAGTTTGACATGCGGGGCAGCTGGTCTAGCGTGCGCTGACTAGGCTCATTGCAATGGGACATGCAACTGCAGTCACCCACAACCAGCCCAGCTACTGTTTCTGCTGCTTCGCACAGTCTGTGGGTCTCAGCCATCCCCCAGATTGCCGTCCCCACGTCGCTGTGACCCCTGCCTTGTAGCAGGATGGAAGGGCAGGGTGGTCACAATCTCCTTACACCTGTTCACAACACCCAGGCCGAGGAGCTGGGCTTTGCTTTAGACATACCTTTGGACCATTTTATGAAAATTTACCAAATCACGTTCTTAAAAAACTCAAAGTTGGACAGAAAATACTAAACAACAAAAATGAGTTTGTCTGAACCTGGATTATGTCCAGATTTAAACCACAAAAGATCACACTAAATATTTGTGAAGCTCTGATCATTTACAATGAAATTCAATATTGAAGACTTGTTAAATTGCAGAGTATTAGAAGTAATCTTTGGAATTACATGTTGAATGATTGCATTACGACTCCTAGCTGTCTCGTGCTTTGCCCCAAAATCCTTATTATTCTTCATATTTCTGACAATTGTGCTCCAAAAACATCAGGAAAATGAAATTAAATATCATTTGCCTCATACAATAATTTTTGTTTTTCAAAAAGGAACAACAGGAAGTTGCAGCATGGTCTACTTTAAGGAAACATATGCACATGGATTTCATAGAGAGATTTCTATAGCCTTTTTTTAGAGTGAACAGGCTGGGCTCTACTGACTCAATTGACTAAACCTATTATATACAGATCATCTAATTCTACTGCTGAGTTTGTAATGCTGGATTAATTTACCAGTAAAGAAGATTAAAAGAAAACTATTTTACACATTTCATTTGCATGATCGAAAATATGATATTGGAAGAGGAGACCAATCCTGTGATTAGTAATGAGTTGTTGGCTTTGTGCACTGGCAAAACAGCACAAATATAAAACCCTAATTTCGCTAAGTACTGACAAAAGAAAGGGAAGATACTTCCGGGAAAGATAGGCAAAAGTATTTTATAAATTGTCAAGTTTAAAAGTACAGATTCAAAAGTCTTTTTTAATTATTATTTTATATTAAGGCAGGTTAATCAAATATGACTAGAAGAATTAAATGTGTAATAGAAACAGATTACTAAATACAACTGTAGTTAATATAGGAACCATCAGCTATGTGGAATGTTATCTGTGGCTTGATTTCAAGTGTGATGTTCTCAAAAGCCATGGTGATGGAGTACATGAAGTAAAAATTGTACTCCTGTAAATGAAGCAGAATTATGTAACTAGACTTCCTGCCCCCCGGGAGTCCTGTAGCCTTGTAATGAATACCATGAGCCTCATTAAGATCTCAGAATGGTGTAAATCAGGAGTAATTCCACTGACATCAAGGGGATAGCTGCATTGTAAAGCTGGTGTGAGATCAGAGTGAGGGCCATGCTTTTGGGATATTTTTTTCATTTAAATGAGGAAGTTTGACTTAATAAAGCAGAATCTTGATAGTTTAATCACCACCTAACTGTCTGAAACTCATCTGAAGGCAGCATATGTCTTCTCTGAGGCTTAAACTTACGTATAAAAAGATGGTTTCCCCAGGTATCCAAACCACTGGAGATTCAGTGGTCCCCAAGATCTTCACGTAACTGAAGTTTGACAGTATTAGACAGTTTGGGAATCTGATGGTACTGTAAGAGGCTAGGCTCTGACCAAGATCAGGGTTTTACTGTACAGGACACTGTACAAAGAGTCAGTCCCTCCCTAGAAACCTTTATAATGTAAACAGAGAAGACCAAGTGTGGGAGTGAAATTAGAGGCACAGGAAGATAATGACTGGCCCAAGGTCCCACAGCAAGTCAATTACATTGTTGAAGTAGAATCCAAATCTGAATCCTAGGCCAATGCCTCTGGACAGCTCACTCAATCTATAGTTTATTTCAGGTGTCTCCTTTGTCACACAAGCATTGCACACATTGTCTGGTAACAAGCATGGAAGAAGTTCCAAAGGGGTAGCCGTATTAGTCTAGTTCAGCAAAACAAGGAGCCTGGTGGCACATTAAAGACTAACTTTTAAAGTCTATGAAAGCTCATGCGATAAATAAATTTGTTAGTCTTTAAAAGTGCCCAGGACTCCTTGTTGGTTTTAGCATGGAAGAAGTTTCCGTTAGAAAAGACTTCTCTTAGGATTTCCAATGAAAATGGGAATCTATCCCACTGGCATTTTACCCAATGACATTTTCCACAGAAGAGTTGTTTATATTCCTATTGTTCTCATAGCTGGATCATTCAATCAAATATTACAGCACCACAGTGTGCTTCAATTAAGGCCTGACCTAAAAGAAAAGAGAGGGGGACTGGATGGGTTATGAGATCATTTATGATTCACAGTCAGTGACTCCAAATCACCGGTTTGACTCCCTGTAGCCCATAGAACTAGCATTAGCATTTATTTTATTTGTCAGTGATGCAAGGACCTACAGGCCTGTATTCCGTAAGATATAGGCTTCAGCAGTAAACATGAGGTTTGAGGCCTATGAATTGGCATAGATAAATGGCCCAACAGTCACCCCTAATTTTGGGAAACTGGGAGTAGAGTGGTTGAGGGGGAAGTTTGTCTATAACACCACCAGCCAACCACAAGAACATGAGCTAACACCAGCTTTTGGATATTTTGGGATAGGAACATCTACAGATGTCTAACTGCAAAGTGTCATGGCAACAAAACAACATATTTGATAGTAAGTTGAAGTCATTTATATACTACTATATAGGAGAAGGGTACCCCAATGTTAGTAGGGTGAGGCAATACAGATAAAGATGAGGGGAGAAACCCCTAGTGAATATGCATTGTTCATACACATCAGCATATTGTATCATAAAAATTGTATCCCAGCCTGTGTGCAGGAGGAGAGAGAGATGTAGTTGGGGGGGGGGGAAGGGGTGAGAGGATGATAATCACTGGTGGTGCTAAGGAAGGTGATGGTGATGAGGAAGATAAACATTACAGGTTGTTCTTCAAGGGTTGGAGTTAATATATGGATGTTCAAATGTACATTCTGTATTATCTCTATCTACCTTGCCAGATTATAGCGTTTGTGACTTTTCCAATGTATTACAAATAGAGAAAGGTTCCTGAAATGTGAGGGTTGTAATGGTGTATATCAGGCTTCCAAATGAATAGTAGTTTTAATAAGACTAGGCCTGAGCTTGGGACAAGAACCTGTTAACCCTCAGAGTGATAACTCTTAAGTAATCAATACAAAATCTATCAATCAGGCTCTTGCAGTTTTGTGAAACAAGATGCTAACCTCAGTCCATGTACCAGTGGCAGATGGTCCTATCATAAACACCTTACCACAGTTGCCTCCTTTATTAGCAGTCTGAGCACAGGAGCCAAGGATTGAACAGGTCCTGGAATTGAGTTCCCTTGTTCTTTCTAGACATTATCCCTCCAGGTCAGGGTGAGTTGGCTAAGGACAGTGTGGGATAATTCCTATAGTCCCCTGGATAAACTGAAGTGTCCCGAAGCTGTCCACGGTGATGACCTATCACCAGGATTTACAGAGACTCACAAGATAAAAGTCTAACAGTTTGCCTATACTTAAAATGCTGCAGCTGCAGTGGTACCTAAGTGAAAACAACTGCCTATGTCAACAGAAGCAGTTCTTCTGTTGGCCTAAGTAACCACCTCCCTTGATGCTATGTCTCCATTGATGGAGGCAAATCTGAATCGATTGAGCAGAAGTGGAGACTCACTCAATCAACCTGGAAATTGATGCTACTAAACCACCTCCACCAGATTGGGTAACACTGTGTTGATGAGCAGGCATTTCCCATTGGTGCACTGAACTGAAGAAGCTGTGGTTAAGTAGAAGTTAGGAAGTCAATAGGAGATACACAAACTACTCAACGTAGTTTGCATATCTCCTGTCAACTGCTGCCGAAATTGACCGCAAGTGTAGATACTTTCTAAAAGACTTCTCCTGTTGACTACAGTAGAAAATTAGGTCAGCATAACAACTACAGTGCTCAGCGTACGAAAGAACCTGAGTGGCATAGGTAAACTAACATAAGTCCCTGTTTAGACAGTGCTAGATCAATGGGAGCTTAACTATGCTGACCAAATGTAATTAAATTCCAAAGGGGTAGCCGTGTTAGTCTATTGTAGAAAGACAACAGAGTCTTGTGGCACTTTTAAAGACTAACAGATTTATTAATCGCATGAGCTTTCGTGGGAGAAATCTTTAAAAGTGCCACAAGACTCTGTTGTCAAATGTAATTAAGTGGATCTAATTTTTGAATGTAGACCAGGCTTGAAGTGCTATCCACTAATTACTTAAAGAAATGCCTCTGGACAGATAGAAATCAGTGAGGCAGGTGGAACTTAGCACCTATCAACCATCAATTGGCAAATAAATGACCTTAGTGCTTTGTCCAATTCTTAGGCAACCTGTGCATGCCTAGGAGAAATAAATGTCTGCATTCTATTTCACTCCAATAAGGCATGCTAACCAATTGATCAAAGAATGTAGGATGCTGACTCAGACTTCAGTTCACAGGGGTAACAAAGGATGATCTCCCTTGACAAGCTGTTTGTTTTCTTGGCATGAATCATTATGAAATGTTAAGTGTATTTTCACCCATTTCTTCAGGAAAGCATACAGATGATGGATAGCACCTGTTTACATGCTACTGACAGCAAAGGGGGATTCCTAAGCACTTTATGGACAACTCTCTAGGTCAGCAGTCTCTATAAATACACAAGTTCCAAAGGGGTAGCCATGTCAGTCTAGGTCAGCAAAAACAAACAAGGAGTCTAATGGCACTTTTAAAGACTAACATTTATTTATCCCATGAGTTTTGTGGGAGAAAAATCCCACTTCTGCAGTAGAATGAGGGCTAAAAATGTTCTGGCATGTTTCAGAGCAAAATAAAAGAGAGAGATACACAATAGGATGGTAGCATCTCTAAGGCTGCAGTCTTTTATGTTAGCCAACATAAAACTGCTTTCAATAATAAATTGGTATCCATGCCATCTTCAGTTTCAGGGGTTCTCAACCTTCTTTCCTTCCATGGTTCTACATTCCATTCCAACGCTGGTAACCTGTTTGCTTCAGCTGTTGCCCAGAATCATTTAAGTTCAGCTGCATTGAAGGAGGTGCCCCAGGAATCAGTGCAACTATCCATTATTTGTATTATTGTAACACCTGGGAGTATGAATCAACCCCCCCCGCGCCCCCCCCCCGCCATGCTAGGTGCTGTACAAACAGAACAAAAAAACAGTCCTTGTCTCATGCTTTATGAGGAGCTGCTGGCATGTGAAAGCAAGTCTGTTCAGGGTCATGTCTATCCCAGTCAGCTACTAGCAACTTCAATGGTTGAAAAATCAGATTTATTTTGGAAAAGTTCATTTAAAGCAACACTAAGGAAGAACCCAAGACATAAAATATCAGAATAAAAACATGACCAAGCTATCTGACAGAATGGGTTGAAGGCAGCTCACAATTTGGCCTAATATTTCAGTTAGAGACAGGATGATTCATTTTATTAAATTTAGAACCCCCTTCATTTTATTGGTTCTAAAGACTATAGACATTCAAATTCATTTTGGCTCAGATTGCAGACTGTTGCTTCTGAATGTTTTGCAATTTCTTGGGAGACACAGAAGTTGGAAAATAATGATTTTACAATAATGTTTTAAATAGAAGAAATGTCTTCCAAGTTAGTAACATGTCCTTGTAAATTACATTTCTTTTGAAAAGCCAAGATTTAAATTAAAAGGAGGGATGTTTTGCAAAACTCAAACCTTTTAAAGAAACATCTGGGAGCACTGGAAAATCCTAGACAACACCAGTCTCTTGCACATTGAGCAACCTTGCTCTATTCCTAACATAGCACCCTACCGGATATGCCCCTTGTACTAAGATACAACCTGAACAAAACAGATCAGGAACCAAAATTACTTACTAGCTAGAAGGAAGGAAAAGTAAGTCTCCAAAAGATAGATTCAAAATGGCCACTTTTAGGGCAGCAGTTGTTTGACTTTCCCAAATTTAAAGGGCCAATCTCTGTAGGTGCAGGCTGAGAAAGGGCAAAACCAGAGGAACAAATTCAATCGTTATAAAAAAAGAAGTCTCCCTTAGCAATCTGGGACATGGCTAAAAAGAACCTGCCTTGCTAAATGGCTGGAAACAACCTGGTGAATTGTAAAACGTCATGTTAATTATCAGATCCCCAAAGCAGCCATTAGTATTTTAAAAAAAATATACAGTGTATTTCCCAGGTCAAAATGAGCTAGGAGGGATGAAAATAAACACTGTACTGAAAATCTCTGCAACCAAAACAGCTCCAAAAGTACTTCCTAAAAATAAAAAATTGGAAAGTTAATCACAACAAATCAAACAGATGAGGCTGGCAAGTTCTTCTTGTCCAGCTTTAGCTTTAACTTTTTTCTTATCCTCAGTTCTCCTCTCCCCCCCCCACCTTGTAGAGAGTAGCAAAGCCAGGAGACTGATCCTAATCCAATCCCCTACCAGGATGGACTCTATACCCCAGCATGGTGTTTCTCTGTCTCCTTCTGTTCCCTAAGGGAAAGATAGTCCTGCTGACAGTAGCAGCTAAAACCAAGGCTGAGGCCCTAAAGACAGGCCACAATGCAATTTTCTATGGTCCCAGATTAAACTTTCCTTATCCCAGTACCTGTCTGGCTAACACAGTGGTGCGGATATACAAGCAGCAAAGGCTATTCATTCACCTCCATTCTCATTCTGCTACCTGCATTCCTGGATGTGTCCCTCCCCCCACTCCTGTATTAATTTCAATTGGATTTCTCAGAAGCTTAACTCAGAGCTAATTAGCACCCTATAAGGCCTATCCTTTCTACAGTACCTACACAAAAGATTTACAATGTGATTAAAGTTAGGTGCCTGAGGACAGCCGTGTTCAATGCCTTCCTCTGCATTCTTGGGGAATTAAGCCAGATGGGGGAGAAAAAACACTTTGTTTTTTGTTTTTAATCCTAAAAAAAGAGAAGAAAAACAAGGACAAAATGAAAGCTGTTTTAACTCAACTTCTAAAGTTAAATCACTTAACCCCATCCTATTGTCATGAGAAAGGAAGCAGGATTAATAGAGTTTCCCTCCATAATGTAGTTCATGAAAGATCTGTTTCTTTTTTGCTCTATTTTTATTTAGGGTGAAATACAGGCTGTCAATACAGCACACCAGCAAACACTCTATTCAGGGTGTGGATTCTCAGGATTTCCACAGTTGATAGAAGGGCCTGCCTCCATGCTGCTCTTTAATTCTATTTCTTCTCTGCTTTTTTACCCTCTGTTTTTGTTTTTTTAATTTCTTAGATCATGGAGGAAAAGAGATTTTTATTCAGGGAGTTTAAAAAGCAAAAAACAAATGTGATGTTTCAGTTAGCATTTGGAAACATTTAATATGGGGATCTCTTGCCTGCATAGGCATCCTTTTCTTCTAGTTGCAGCTTTTAGCTGAAGATTTTAATAAACACATTCCAATCAGTAACAAATTGTGCTACACAGCACCCTTGTGCAGTAGATAAATGTTATTACAGAGGGATAAACTTAGGCACATGGGTGACAAGAATCAGAGGCTGAGTAACAAGCAGAATCCATGACTCCTGTCCTGAACCTAAATTACTAATGACCACTGTCATCACCACTCTATAGGTCAGTATCCAGCTTCTTTCAAGGGAGATGAAAATGCATCCATTGCCTTTCATGCCAGCTGGACTGGGACATTAATGAACATCTTTAAAGAAAGCAGAGTTCTTAGTATTGTCATTTTATTTTCTATCTGCTGTAGAAAACGAAACCATTTGAGTGGAGTTCAAGGTTGTTGTTTTTAGATACATGGTAGAGAACATGGCGGAGTTTTCAGTGTTCCCTAAAATTTACCAAGAGGAAGGATTTATGTTAGCAGCTCTGTCACTTAGAGCCTAATTCTGATCAATGTAAATCAGTGGTAAGAAGTCCATTGAAGTCACTGGAGTTCCACCAGTGTAAGTCCCACTCCCACTCCCACTCCCAGTGTGCTAATCAGAAGCTTTGTTGTTTACTGTAAAGAAGCGTGGTTTGTGACTGTGCCATAAACTTAGGGTAAACAAGATCAGAAATCAGATCCAAGTTAGGGTAAATAGGCACTGAGAACAGCTACAATTTTCATACAAACTCATAAGCCTTCAATGAGGCACCTGGGATATGAGTCAGTTTTCTGAAAACTGCTAAATGTGGAGCTTGGGGACATCAGGGACAGCCAATGTGGCATGGTCTGCATTGCATCCACAGAAACTGGCTACAGAAATAGGAAGGCTGACACTTCAATGGCCTCCCTTCCTAGCAGGGGGAGGACAGAAGTACTGTTTTTAGTGACAGCCAACAGAGATTTTCATTTTCTCAACTGGTAGAACAGCTGCTTCCTGATGTAAGGGTTCGAGTGTCAGATGAACAGATTCCTTGTAACATAGCCAAACCCGTAATGTGGTAAATTTTACTGTGATTTTCAGGGTCCGTAATACAGCGATTCCTGTCTCAGGGGATGGTTTTGAGGGAGAGAGACAGAAACTGAAGTAGTGAGGTAGAAGAAAAAAAGTTCTTCAATATATATGGGTTTTGTGGTCTATGATTCTTTATAAAGGAAAGCCTCTGTTTCCAAGAGCTCCATGACCTACTTGCTGTCTTGATAAGAATAATAGGTACCATATAAAGAAAAAATATTGTTATGGCAGGTATCACCAAGTGGTGCTGTTGCACATGGTCTTCCAACTTCTTTTTCATAAGGTATGAGCAAATGATCAGTTTTGGGAAGACATGCTGTATTAGTTTTGTTATACAAGGTTCTGTACAGTAGCACTGGTCCTTGAAGGGAGAGCTGTGTGAGTAGTGAGAGTGTTTGTTCTCTGCCTTGGTCTGACTGAAGTCAATTTTTGAGGCAGAGTAGCTCTCTGGAAGCTGGGCATATACTGGGAAGAAATTTGGGGAAAAAAGAATTGTCCTGTATGCTTTGAAAACCTCTGTTCCAGGGCTGGTGTATCTATGTAAAGAACGCAACTTATATGTAGACTACACTGAGATTCCATGTCACTGATTTTTCCTCCACTTGGAAGCTGACCAGCCAGGCCCTGGACATCTGCGATCATCTTTCAGAAAGGCAATTCTGATGGAAGAACAGGACATTGGTGTCAGAGTGGGGGATGCAATACTGCGAATGACTTGGGTTCAAATTAACACATTAAAACTACACTGGACAAAGTACTGAAGAATCTCCTTTTGGGCAGTATAGTGCTGGTCCCCAAAGGATAGGCTAGATAAGATCTAAGAGACTTTTCCCATATGTGAAGGCTAATATTCATTCAGCAGTGAGCCACATTTCTTAGGAAGATGTCTAACAACTTTTAAATAATAGCATTGGGCCACAATTTGCAGGAATTTAAAAGAAAGAAAGAAAGAAAAATCCACCGAGCACCTAATGAAACATATGATTGTTGCACAATGATCAAATTTGTCTTCTAATGGGTAAAGCAATTCTGCTGGAATAAACTGATCTCAACAATTAGTCACCACCAGCTGCTGACAGTTTATCACACATCACATGGCCAAGTGATTTCTAAATACCTATGAAGAAATACACCCTTCTAAGTGTTTTGGGATTGCAGCAGCTGGAGGCTGCTGACATGCCAATGTCAATAAGGGGAAAGGTCTGTCCTTATCTCTCATAGATATGCACCAGCATCTCAGAATTTATCATAGTCCTTCTCATTGGCTGGAGAGGTTCATCCCCAGCATACTCTTGTCTAACTAGCTGACCTGAAGAGTGTGCTGCCATGCCCCAGCACTTCAGAAGGCCTTCAAGCCATTCATCACATTCTGACATAAATGAGTCCAGTCACTGAAGGGTGCTTCTGGGTCAGGGTTGCCTAAAGGGCAAATGCAACCAGAGCAGATACTCAGACTGAACAAGCCCCGGATCCATGGGCAACACAGGAAACATGAATGCATACCAAGAAGAGCTACATAGAAGAATCCTTAAAGGGTTGTGGAGGTGGTGGGGGGAGGTCAGCAGAACAGAATTATCCAATCTCTCTGATTTGACCAAGGCTAACTTGCAAACTATACACCAGATCTTCAACACAGGATCTCTGTTTCATGGATCATCTAGCACCTCCAGCTACACAGTGAGCCCTAAACACCCTACTGAGGCATTAGTTCAAAGCAGATTCACAGCCACAGCACCTTCTGAAATACCAATGTATCTTCCTGTACCACCTTGTTCTTTGCTAGGGGGAATCTCCCATGCAGGTGTTGACTCAGGCCAGCTGCTCATATACTTTAGGAGTGCACTACAAATACCTAGATAGATTAGTTTAAGTAGATCAAGCCCCAACCTGCCTAACTAGCAAGAGCATGGCCTTGGCTCATAACGAGACCAAGTGTATTCTTAGTCCCAGATGTTCTGCTGCTGCTGAGTAACCCAGAAAAGAAATAAAGTCTACATGGCTGTTGCCTTGACCTATCTTCCTTACCAAAATTTTATTTCCATCTTTGCTTTTTGTAAATCCAAAGAGCATTGTTTTCATTTTGAAACAAAACCAAAGGAAAGTTTTCTCAGCTGCTAACGAAACTTCATGCAGGAATAATAATTAAAAAAAAAATCTGCAGAACATTATGACAGGCTTTATTTAACTGTAACAGTACAATTTATAGAATAAATCAGAAAACTCAAAAAAGGTAAAAGTTTGTACAGAATGAGTCATGGAGGCTTTTTAAACTCTTTAGGCATTTGCAGCCATAGTAGTCCTTTGATTGATGAAAATGGTTTGCTACCAAACTGGTGGTATTTTAACTTGATCTGCTTCCTGTGCCAAATATGGTCTGTGGATTGGCACCACGGGTATAAAACTGGCTGAACTTTTAGAGATTCCGTCTCGTACCCGTTGACACCCAAGACATTTATTCTGCAGCAAGAAACTGTGACATTGTTAGCTGTCCAAGATTTCTCATAGGTCTGGGCTTTGTTTTTTTCCCCATTTGTTGGTTATTTGTTTTCTCTTTCAAGATTAATTACCAAATGAAAGCAAACATTTTAAACACCCAGGATGCTAATTTTTCATATTTGCCATTGGTGCTTTCAAAAATCCATCTGATAATTTACTATCACAGAGACATTTCATAAAGAGGAGCAAGAAAGGTGAGAAGAAATGTCTAGAGGTTAGAAGAGGCTTATCCATCATCCATAAAACAATAAGAGTCTCTTTCTAGCTTTCATCTAGAGAAAAAAAAGGCCTGTTGCAAGGTATTGCGGAATCATGTTACTTTCCTTTCCTGGGGCTATAAAAACTCTCTTCCAATAAAAAGTATCACCCATGTCTTATTATTGTGTTTTAAGGAAGGGATTGTTTCATGGACTGAAACGAGCATTTTTTTTCTTGCATATAATTTGCAATGGTTACAAAAGATTTATGAAAAAGAATGGGACAGTCAAAGTGCCTCACTGACTTAGGAGCACTTTCAATGGCTCTAGTGCTCCTAAATCCCTTAGCAGCTCACTCCAGATGTTCAAACTTGGGTGCCTTAAAGTTAGGCACCTAAATATACGGGCTTCTTTTAGTAAGCTGCCTAAAATATGGATTCAGGTGCCTCAAAAGTTTGAAAAGGCTTTCTTTTGGGCAAAAGTTATCAAAATACAACCACCAGTTACCTGCAGCATTGTACAACCTTCATCTTTAATGCAGAGCTGTGACCCTTTAAGATTATGAGACACATCCCTCTTTAGCCAACCAGCCTGGACCTGTAGTCTCCAGTCGCTGCAGGCAGTGGCAATATCTTTCACTTTGTACCAGTTAGGTGCAGGAAAAAGGTGCAAGTTGCTGGGGCTGCCACTTTGTTGGGCAAAGTTTGGGCACCCCTGATTTAGAAGTTAGATTAACATGAACAATCAAAGTGTTTATTTACGGGCCACACCATTTAAATCCATGGTCAAATGGCCTGACGGTCTGGGGTTATTTGCATCAGAGACCAAACTCCAGCCCATTCCTAATTCTTAGGAGTTCCACAAAGGACTCGGTGGATTCCCCACTTGCTTTCCCAGTGAGCCAGTCTGAAAACTATTTATGGCCCTAGGAGTAAGTCTGCCTGTTTAGTCTGAGTTAAATATGAACTCCGCCTGCAGAATGTGCCTTCATCCTTAATGTCCTAAACCCTTCTTTTTAGCAGCTGAAATTCCAAGGAGAACTCTAGAATGAGGATGAGATTTAACTTTAACAGCCAAGAATCTCAAGGCATAATATTTACAATCAATAATCTTGGCACAGCAATTACCCTCATCAGTTGAGCGCTGTTCCATTTCATTTGCCTTCTATGTTGAAAAACAAAACAAAGGTATGCAGCAAGTCAACATCTGTGTGTACTGTTTGAGCAAGGACAGTGGGGCCCTCCAAAAGCCCTGCGAGATAAGGTTACTGACTCCAGCCATGCTCTGATTATACATGTTTGAAAAATGATAGGCGGTAAACAGAGACTTTAAGACATCAAGTTTCTTCAAGGTGGGAAATGCTGTCAGCAGAGTTAAAAGGAGCAAAGAGAGAGATGGATGAATTAGCTTAAAGAACCTCTTAGCCAGTCAATGATGTTTCTACTCACGCCCACTAAACTTGTGTCAGAGTGAAATTCACAGGATTGGTGCTACACCCCCCAACTTTGGAACAGTCTCTTCAAGGAATCCTAAGGGTTCTAGCTCTTCCTTCAAGGTAGCCCTACCAGCCTGACTGAACCTCCAGGGCTTCACCATCCCTGCTCCACACTGAGCTCTGCTCAGTCCCTCCAGCTGACACACACTCCTGAAAGAAATGTGTCCACTCCTCAGGGACTACTGCACCTCACCCAGTATTTGCAGTGACAATCAAGCAGTGTTTTCAAAACAGTTGGGTGTACTAGTCAACTGGAACACATCACTGAAAGCCCTTAGGTTAGCACAGAGAAATGAAGATTAAAGCATAATCCATTCTGGTCAGCCCAGAGCAATTCACCAGTCATGCTATAGTGAGCTCCATTTTCAGGCTCTGTGTCTCTCTGACTTCCTTTCTTCATTCCCAGGTGAGAGATTTCAGCCTCTTCCAGAAGTCAAATCTTATTCCCCCACCTCACACCTTGCCTTTGTTCTCTGGCTGGGATCTGTGCTCAGCTTTCCTGCTGAGAGGCAGAGAAATCCTTCTCCCTCGGGTCATTGTTGCTAGATGTCAACGTCCTTGTGAGTGTGCTTGCCATTATTTTCTTGGATTTTCCATTGACGTGGGTTGGCCTTGGCCAGTTACTTTTAATGATCCATTCAGTCTGCTTAGACGGCAAGGTGACGCACACACCCCCATATCTCTTAGCCTGCCCCGAAAGCAAACTCGGTCCTTTTCCCCCAACTGGGTAGCCAAGCAAAGCAAGCCAAGCAGAGTACAGGAGGACTTGTCAGTCATGGCGCCATGGCGCTCTGCTCAATATTATACATACCACAGATTCATCTGTTTACCAAGTGCCTGGTGCCGTGCGTTTCCCAGCACCAAAGGGGCTCCAGTTCCAAAGCAAACAGAGCCCTCCAGTCAAGATAAGATTGCTGGCATTTTGAGCTTTCCAGGACAACTCCCGTGATTTCATACCGTATGAGCAAAGGGGAGGGCATGAAATCTCTGCCAGCTTTGTCTGATTCTCAGCTCATGTTTCTTGTATTATTCTGCAAAGTTCACTGAACTAGAATTCTTTAGGGTCTAGACATTGAGAGCCGATAAGAGCAAAAGTGGGTAAACAAGGTTTCCCTGGAAACAGGAAGTGGCAGGAATCCCAAAAAATGGCTGCCGTGTTGTGAATGGAGAAACCTCATCCATGTGTGTTTACTCTGTGCGTGGCTATATAAATAGCTACTGCTGTTTTAATTTTTTCCTGTGAAAGGATTCCACAGGCCAAGAATAAAATAAACACAGCCATGGCTTCAGGACTCTTGTTTTTGTTTTCTCCTTTAGACAGCTCTTTGATTCTCTTGCCTTCTGGGACTACTCCAGATTCCCCCGTTATTCTATTCATCCTTTAGATTATTAGAAAGCATTTTCAACTCATATAAAAAACAGATGCATTTTGTCGCGCTTGACTCGCTTAAGGATTTTAAAAAGCACATCCATCTAATGCATGCTAAACACCCAATGGGGATAATGATTCTCCATGGGGGAAAAATAACAGCAAAATTAAGGGGCTAATCTACAGAAATAACCCATGTTTAAACAGATCTGCTCTAGGAATTTTTCCAAGGACGTTTTCTGGCCTGTGTTGCACAGCAGGTCAGATAGGATGATATCAGTGGTCCCTTCTAGCCTTGGAATATATGAATCTCTGATTATGAAACACAGAGGTGGCTAAAACTCATGCCTGAGTCTTCATCTTTTCAAGTGAGTCACCCTTGCTCATGTGAGTGGCCCCAGAGACTTCTGTGGCGTTACGGAATTTGAAGGGTTGCCGTAAAAGACTCTTGTGCCATAAAATGTTGTTTCTTGCATGTATGGATGGAAGATAACTTGTTCTAACCATATTTACAGAACCATGTTTTAACCCTGGTAGACAAGACACTTCTCTTTCCACACTGGCAAAAATAAACCATGGTTTGGCCACAAGCATCTTGAAACACAACGCTCTTTGTAGTTCGGAGAGAGCCATTGGTTAGGCCTTCATTGAAAAGTTGTACCAGGATAACTGTTTTGTTAGAGGTGTGATATTTTACTGATATATATTTATACTTGGAGAAGCCCTAGTGATGCTAGACTTGCATTGCTGCAATATAGTTTGTTCCCCTTCCTCTATGGGAACAGATATACCAGCACAAATCATTATTTTGATGCAACTGTGGCCACACTTGTAGGGCTGTATTACTTTCACATAGCTAAAGCAGGACAATTTTCTAATGTGGACAAGGTTATAGATAGACAGAAGAGCCAGAAATGACTGTGTCTGACAATGAGTTCTGCAGGGGCAAAGAAAAATGGGCCCAATGTTGAAATATTCGCCACCATTTGGAGCACGCAAGTGCTCTCAGAGGTGCTGCATCACCATGGAAACAACCAGGCCATGATTCCCTGGAACAGATACTGTCTCTAGGTTGGATCCAGAGACATGTTCCCATCCAAAGACTTTTTACTGTTACACACTGTCCTGCTTCTCCTTGGAAGCAATTTACAAACCAGCGTACACGCGACACACAGACAACACTTCGTCCACCACTGCAGTGCTTCCATCTCTGCAGGGAAACACAGCCACAGTCTGCACAGCTTGGGAGACAAATTGAAGAAGATCCCATTTCCAGTTGTCAATACAGTGCCTGAGTTAAAATTTGGCTGGGACATCTGGGGTTAACAACTCTCTTGCCAAAAGTGCCATCGCAACAGGTAATTTTGCTTTCCTTGTCGGTCCCCTCTCCCCCACACATCTCTGCTAATTGCTGTACTCCACTGTTTGAATCCTAACAGCTGCTTTGATTTGCTGTAACAGTCTGACCTGATCCTATGACTTACACTTCCCTGCATTTATTTTGCTCCCATTCTGTAAGTTCCCCATCTTCAAAGAGTCTGATGAAGTGGGATCTTCTCCCATGAAAGCTCATGTGATAAACAAATTTGTTAGTCTTTAAAAGTGCCACAGAACTCCTTGTTTGTTTTGCTGAACTAGACTAACACAGCTATCCCTCTGGAATCTGAAAAACAGAGAGACACTTATGCTTATCGCTAGCTACAGCAGCCTGAATCTGCACACTTCCACCACCAGCAATGCAAGAAAGTATTTGAACATTTTCTGTCCCAGTGATTAAAATACATGTCCATGGCCTGATCATCTCCTTCCTTGATGACTGTGACCTCCTCCTTTCTAGCCTCCCTGATTCCTACATTGCTCTCCTCCAGTCCATCCAAAACACAAATGCTTAAATTATGTTCCTCACTCATCAATGGCTATGTCTACACGGCTATGTCTACACTTGCACTTTTAAGTCGACTTTAACTAAGTCGACATAGTGTGTCTACACTTAAAATTAAAGTCAACTTAAAGGGGAACTTACAAAGTCGACCTAGAGCGTCCACACTGGATGCTCTAGGTCGACTTTGTGGGGCTAGGGGGACCTTGGGCAGGACCACGGTGGTGGGGGGGCACCCCCTGTGTACAATGGGGCAAAGGGGTACAGGGACCCTGGCAAGGCAAAGCCCTGTGTGTGATGCTGTCTGGATTTAGGGAAGCATTTATGATATTATTTTCTATGGATATCTCATAAATGCTCTATAATCCATAGGAACTATGTCAGGAATTCTATTGCAATTAGAAGTTAGAATTTGATGTTATATCCATACTTTAACTTATGTTAAAACCATTGTGTCCTTAATGTTTAGGAATGTGCCAGGACAACGGTCCCAGGGAGTTACCTGATGAGCCATTAAAGACATAAGGAATACAACCATTGTGTCCTAATGGCTCATCGGGTAACTCCCTGGGACCATTGTCCTGGCACATTCCTAAACATTAAGGACACAATGGTTTTAACATAAGTTAAAGTATGGATATAACATCAAATTCCTATCTTCTAATCACAATAGAATTCCTAGACATAAACTATATAATCATTCCCAGCAAACTACTACCTTTCTATTGATACCAAACATGACATAGTTCCTATGGATTATAGCATTTATGAGATATCCATTGAAAATAATATCATAAATGCTTCCCTAAATCCAGACAGCGTCACACCCTGCCCACATGCCCTGCCTTTTGGGGGGCATGCCAGGCTCCCCCTGTGCCCCTGTTGCAGGTGGATGCCTGAAGACAGGCAGGGGCAAGCTAGCAACAATGGGTTCATTGCCCGGAGTGCGCAGCACCAATAATCACACCAGGGCGGAGAAGCACACTAAGATTTATTTGAGATCTCAAGCAGGCACACGGAGACAGGAACGTCTCAAATCATGCGCGCCCCACCCCCGTTGCAATGATCCTTATATAGGCAGGTTGTTTACTTCAATACTTTTCCTTTGCTGTGTGTGAAAAGATCCCCCGCCCCCTCCTCTTTGGGTGAGAAGTAAGCTTTCAAGGCTGTGTTATAATTGCAAGCAGAGACCGGCTGAGACTGGTACTGTTATTTCGTTATGAGGAACAGGTTATCAGTTCCTGCAACCCCCCCCCCCCCCCCCAGCAGGGAGGGCATTGGTGTAGTCCTGGGGTAGCCCTAAGTCGACTTAGGGCTATCCCAGGGCTACACTGGCTTAATTTGACTTTAAAAAGTCGAATTAAGCCTTAGGTTGAGTAGAAAGGTGGTTTAATAAAGTCGCCTTAATTTTCATTAAGTTGACTTTATTTTGCTTAAGTCGACTTAATTTACCAGTGTAGACGCAGTGCACTAGAAAAGTTAAGTAGACTTTATTAAGTCGACTTAATAAGGTCAATTTTAAGTTGACTGAAAGTCGACCTTATTAAGTCGACTTAACAAAAGTCGCAGGTTTCTAACCATTAGAGGAATAAAGTTCTGGAATAGCCTTCCAAGGGGAGTTGTGGGGGCAAAAACCGTAACTGCTTTTAAAACTGAGCTTGATAAATTTATGGAGGGGATGGTATGATTAGCCTATTTTGGAAATTAACTGATATTTGGCTATGTGTGGTGGATATGCAAGTGGCCTAAGAGGGGACAGTACATGGGGCGGGTTCTGAGTTATTACAGAGAATGGTTTCTTGGATAACTGGCTGTTGAGACTTGCTCACGAGCTCAGGGTTTAACTGATTTGCATATTTGGGGTCGGGAAGGAATTTTCCCCAAGGGTTGATTGGCCTGGGTTCTGGGGGTTTTTCGCCTTCCTCTGTAGCACAGGGCATGGCTCACCTACCGGTGAATTCTCTGTATCTTAAAGTCCTTAAATCATGATTTAAGGAAGTAAATAACTCAGTCATAGGTTGGTGGCCTATTGCTGGAGTGGGTGGGTGAGGTCTTGAGGCCTGCATTTTGCAGGAGGTCAGACTAGATGATTTTACTGGTCCCTTCTGACCTTAAAGTCTATGGCTATATCTACACTGGCAAGCTAGTTTGAATTAAGGAGGCTTAATTCGAACTAACTAAAGCCATGGCTACACTAGGCTTTAGTTAGTTCGAATTAAGGGCTTCCTTAATTCGAACTAATAAGTTCGAATAGGGCTTCAGAAGTAAGGCTTTAATTCGAACTAACTAGTTCGAATTAGCCGATGTGGCCATGTTAATTCGAACTAATTTCTTAGTTCGAACTAACTGGCCATTGAAATGTATGGGGATCGCTAATTCGAACTAACTTTTTCTAGTTCGAATTAAGCTAATTCGAACTAACTAAAATTAGTTCGAATTAGTTAGTTCGAACTAACTAATTTGAACTAATTTTAGCAAGTGTAGACATAGCCTACGAGTCTATAAAAGTCAACTTAACTTCTCTAATGTAGACATAGCCCTTTTTTGACCTTATTAAGTCGACTTAACACTTTAAGTCGACTTAATAAGGTCGATTTAGGCGCTAATCCCTGTCCACACTGGCATAAGTCGCCCTAAAAAGGTCGATTTAAGTGTTAAGTCAACTTAAAACGAAATGTTATTAAGTTGACCTAACTTTTCCTTAAATTGACTTCAGGAAATGCTTAAGTCGACTTAAGGAAAGCCCAGTGTGGACGCGGAGTAGTTTAGGTCGACTTAAGCCTCCTTAAGTCGACCTAACTTGTAAGTGTGTAGACGCACCCAATCAGACTACATCTCTGCCTCTTTTGAAACTCTTCACAGGCTCCCTTTTGTCCATTTTAGTGTTTTTGAACTTCTTGTCCTCCCTTGAACACTTTGCATTCCTCTACTTTTTATCATCATGGCTTGTACTCCACAGTGATTTTCAACCTGTGGGGGGGTCTGCAAACTATGTATAAGGGGTCTGTCAAAGGTTGTTGTTACCAAAGAACAATGGTTTTCAACTTGTGGTCCGTGGACTCCTGGGGGTCTGCAGATTATGTCTAAGAGGTCTATGAAAAGTTGTTACCATAGAATAGTGGCTTTCAACCTGTCATCTGTGGACCACTGGAGATCTGCACAGTATGTCTAAGAGGGTCTATGAAAAGTGGTTGTTACCAAAGAACAGTGGTTTTCAACCTGTGGTCAATGGATCCTTGGAGCTCCGCAGGATATGTCTAAGATTTCCAAAATGGTCCACACTTCAATTTGATATTTTTTATGGTTCCACAAATGAAAAAGAAGTTGAAAACCACTGCTCTATATAAAGGAAGGCAGCTAGTATAATCAAAAGAGAACTCCCTTCACTCTACCAACCTTGGCGTCACTGTCTCATCCATTTCCATCTCCCATTCTGCACTCTTCAAATTTTCACCCATTTTGCCTCCTATCCTAACTCGTTGGCCATTTGCTGTGTGAGAAACAAGCTGATGGTCTCAGTTCTCTTCCCATCAGGCAGGATTCAGGCTTAAATCACAAAACCATCAGCACAACAAATCCTTGAGAGCCCTTGTGTTGACAAAACAAAAAAGGAGTCTTGTGGCACTTTTAAAGACATTGTTCGCATGAGCTTTCATGGGCAAAGACCCATGTTGTTAGATGCCAGAGAGGAAAAAACTTACAGTATGGGAATGAAAGATAAATCCTGTGATTACATTTCACTGTATCAGGGCAGATTACTTCAGCAAATCAAACAAGTTGTATAGATTCAAACACCACACATCAGAAAGTGGTGCGATTGAGAGAGGTGGCTTGGTTGTTTCCATGGTGTTACAGCACCTCTCTCAATCTCACCACTTTCTGATATGTTGTGTTTGAACAGATACAACTTGTTTTATTTGTTGAAATAATCTGACCTGATGCAGTGAAATGTAATCACAGGGTTTACTTTTCACTCCCATACTGTAAATTTTTTTTTAAATGTAAGTTTTCTCCACTCTGGCATCTGATGAATTGGGACGTTGCCCACAAAAACTCATATGAAAAATAAATTTGTTAGTCTTTAAAGTGCCACCAGACTTTTTGTTTATTTTGTTGAACTAGACTAACACAGCTACCCCTTCAGCATTTGTGGTGAGTTTCTCAGGCATCCTAGAAACTGAACAAGCCACAGAGAGTGGATTCCCCTCTAATGACAAAGGAAGTCCTGGAGGCCAGAGGTGAAACAGCAAGGAGGGGTGGTGAAACTGTTCTGGGAACAGAGGATTCCAGTCTTCTGGGCTCTCACCTAACGCTTTTCACTAACTTTCATACCAGTGTTTGTGAAAGACCCCTGTTCCTTTGCTTGCTCATGTATTATTTTTGAACTTTGGAGGTAAAATCCAATAGGATTTTAATTCAATAGTTTTGCCATTGATCTCACTGGAATCATTACCTTCTCTGGGTTTCCAGCACTCAGGTTTCTCATGCCACTTCACTAGCTCATCGTATTGGCACATACTGTGATGTAGTGTGGTGTGTAGTAGCTACTTTGATACTGAAGGCTAATTTCAGAGCTTCCAAGGTAAATGATTCATGACTTCCAGACAGATATCCATTGGGCATCATGTTCTCATCACTGGGGACATAAACATTAGTCTTCAAATGACTGTTCCCCCCCACATTATATATGCTTGGGATCTCCATTTGTTAAGTACAGGATAATAGGAAAGCAGCAGAAATAGGCATGAAAATCTGATTGATAAGAACACAGGTTAATTTTAACTGATGACAGTAATAGTAAAGCAGATGGGAAAAAGGAGGCTGGTTGTACTGTCCTCAGCTTGCGGGACATTGATTTCATGTGTGATAATAGAAAATAACACTCTGGAAAATAGGGTGATAATATTATATTAAAACTTCACCCAGTGGTAGCAAAAAAGAAATGATGATTGGAACCCCATTGACAACACTGTAAGAATGAGAGGCTCCTAGCACAACCAAGGACTGTGGATGATTGACTAGAAGGACAATCCAGAGTTTGGGATCTCATCTCATATGTGACAAGTTCCAGAGAAGTAGCTGAGATGATGGAGGGTTTTGATAAGATTCTTCAGAAAGAAGCTCTGCATACCATCGGTCTGGTCTGGTGAGGGTATCGCCCTCTTGGGAGGGAATGGCTGAAGACACCTCGTCCACTTGAAACAAACAGAGTCCTGTGGCACTTTTAAAGACTAACAGATTTATTTATCGCATGAGCTTTCGTGGGAGAAAATCCCACTTCG
>ML685942.1:3050157-3061726 GCA_007922175.1 Pelusios castaneus | reverse complement strand
TTAGAAAGTCGACTTAAGCCAATGTAGACCTGGAGTAGCCCTAAGTCGACTCTAAGTCGACTTAGGGCTCTCCAGGACTCCCTCCCTGCCAGGGTGGCTGGCACAGGGAGAACCTGGCATGCCCATCCTGCCCCTATGCCCTGCCAGTGTCCCTGTCCCCCTTTGCCCCATTGTACCCAGGTACAATGGGGCAAAGGCTGAGCCCCCTGGCACTTGGCAAGGGGTGCCCCCCCGCCACCGTGGACCAGTCCCAGGTCCACCTAGCCCCTGCAAGTCGACCTAAGCGTCCAGTGTGGATGCTCTAGGTTGACTTTGTAGGGTCCCCCAAAATTCGACTTAAAATGTAAGTGTAGACATGCTAAGTCAACTTAACAAAGTTGACCTAAAGTCAACTTTGTTAAGTTGACTTAGCTAAGTCGACTTAAATTAACAAGTGTAGACATAGCCTAAAAGTGCCACAGGACTCTGTTTCTCTGCAATAGACTAACACGGCTACCCCTTTGGAACTTGTGCACTTGGGTTTCCACACTGTTCCTTCAGATATACACAGTGAATGGACTGCTTCCTAAAACACCTAACACTCCTCTGCTCCCTATACAGCACACTAAATCAGCACTCTGCATGCAGCCATATGCCCCACCATCATCTGTTTAGGATGGCTCTGAACTACATTACCAGTTCTGAACTTTGGGAACATTCTAAACCAACTTGGCTTGGGCTCAGCCGTAAGTGATGAATGTGAGCAACGCCCACTTGCTTGGCCTCATTGTCCCATATCAAAGCTTTGCGAGGCAAAGATTTCAGTAAGTGAGAGGAGAATCACTACCTCCCCCCAGTTTATAATACCAGTAAATACATTCTGGATTATTGCTCTTCTCCCCTCCCCCCCCACCCCAGCCTATTAGAGAAGCTCAGCTGTTGCCTAAAGCCCTTACTTCACCTAAGTGGGCAATATTTGCATGATAATGCCCTCTTTGGGGGGAATTACTGCTTAATTAAAGAACAGCAGTCACTTTAATTAGCATGTCTCCATGCTCCTTGGTACTTTGCATGGATTCAAATGAGTTGCTCATTAGGCACTGGCATTAATACAAGCTACGCCCTGTAGCTGTGAGCTAACTGAATTAACACAAGGAAGACAAACTGCTTCATGCATCAGAGGGAATGACAGACAGCTTGTCTCTGTGTGTCTCAGCAAAGGCAATTTCCATGGGAGATAGTTCACTGCCAGAGGGGCCCTTATTTTCTAATGAGGCGAGCCTGAGGCTTTGAAGCCATGTGCACATGCCAAAATGCAGCGACAGAGTTGTGGTTGAGTTCCAGAGGGGCAGCCGTGTTAGTCTAGTTCAGCAAAACGGGCACTTCTAAAGACAAACACATTTATTTATTGCATCAGCTTGAGTTCATACATGATGGGGTGACCTCAGCCCACACGAGGATAAAGTAAAGGGGACTGATGATTAGAGCCAAATTCTCCTCTCAGCTGCTGGAGCATGACCCTGGTTTGGTCAGTTGGGTTTCCCCAGCATGAATGGCCAGGGAATTTGGCCATTTGTCCTGAAACTAATCATGGACGGAAAACAGGCCAGATTTTGATCTCAGTTACCACCCCGCCTGCTCCCCAGCGAGTGCCTGCTGTTGCTCGGATTAGAATCTGACTGGCAGGGTGAGAAATGGCATTCCCCGTCTGACCCTGGCCTGCCATGGTGGTGCTATGGCTCAGAGCAAACCAAAGAGCACCATTTGGGTTGCTAGCAGGAGATAAGGATGTGACAGATGAAATGCATTCCCCATTCTCTGCAAATATATGGAGACTTGTTAAAACTTTAACATTGGACACACAGGGACTGCCTTACGTTTCACTGAAATCATTTCCTTCTGTTTATATTAGCATATATCTGCTGCTAGCTCCTTCCTCTGTCACTTTAGCGGAGTGACAAGTTCCAAAGGGGTAGCTGTGTTAGTCTAGTTCAGCAAAATAAACAAGGAGTCCTCTGGTACTTTTAAAGACTAACAAGTGGAATAGCTAAAGCTGCAGTGAACTGTTCACCTGTGAGCCCTTCAAAACTCCACAAGCTTTACAGTTCCTTCCTTAAGCTCTTGACTGGAGGTCCACTGAGAGCCAGAAAGTAAAATTTAATAATTGACATTTCTAAATGAAATAGTCAACACTATTTACAAAGCAGGAATCATCCACCCATCACTGCAATGCAGCTGTTTCTGGGATGGAACAACATCTGCAGCAGCAACACACTACATTAGCTGAGGATAGGAAGTGAAGAATAACATATCCCAGTGGAAGCACAGGCGTAGTTAGGCAGGATGTTATGAAGCCCAAAATCTTGAAAAAGTTCTAAAGGATATGGCAAGTGGACAGGAACACTGCTTTCTATCTTAGTCCAGAGCAGCACTGCATCTTCTCGTAGCGCTGATACAGATTAAAGAGCAGCACCATGGTTTTCAGTGGAGCAATCTCACACAACTGCTAATCAGCCCTGCCCATGCTTAGCTGAGTGAATTCATAGCTGGAGCTGGCAGGGCTGCCTGGCCACAATTCACCACTGTGGCGGGAGCTTAAATTGCTACTTCACTCACAGGATCGGTGACATGCCTGAGCTCCACAAAAACACTAAGAATTTGATCCAGCTATCAAGGGGGAACCAGCCGCTTTATGTTGCTCGAGTCAGTGTAATCCAGGCCCAAAATAAATAACGGGTCAATCGTGACTGGCTGGGTGACACCATGGCAAACCCTCTCATCAGAGCTTCTCTTTGCTGCTGATTTGGGCTGGCGAGAGCTGAAAAGCTTCATCTCACTCCATCACACCTGAAACCCATCCCAGTGCCGTGCTGTGCGTGGAGCCTAGCTGTGTCACACCTGATGTCACTTAGCCAATCACAATCCAGATATTGTGCCTTGTGTGAAAGCAGTGTGAAGGAAGGCTCCCACCTGGGGGGAAGTTGATGGGAGGAGGGACTGAGCTTTGAACGGCTTATAAAGAGAGTTAAGAAACATCCTTGAAAGGCCCTTTAAATATTCTCTTTCTTTGCTTCTCTTTGTCTGACTTGCTCCTTGCCAGCCTGAATGCTGAAGTGGTCATGTTTTATCAGCTAGGGGACACGGGGAACAATGTCTGTGTCAGATGCCAGCCAGCGTGAAGATGAAAAACACACTCCACCATTCTGGGAGTGAAGTGGCAGCTGGCATGACACCAAGGGCTTTTTTAACTCCTTGAGTGCTCTACTGTGTCCTCCCTCCAGCTGTGTCCCACCGCACAATGCAGAGCCTTTGAAATGAGGATATTGGTGCTTTGGCTGTCACTGGCTCAGCAGCAGCTCCCGCACACAGAACCAGCTAGTGACGGGTGCAGTAGGAGGCGAGGCTACAAAGACCTGGAAAAGGGTGACAAGCAATTGGAGGGGATGGTTTAGGGCAACGAGCATCAATGGGAAATGCCTAGATCAGTGATTTTCAAACTTTTTTCCTTGGGACCCAGTTGAAAAACATCATTATGTCCGTGACCCAACAATTACATGTTTGAGCAAATCATTCCCCTCTTTTGGCAGCAGCAGCAGGAGGTGCCGCGACCCAGTGCTTGAGGGTCTGTAACCAACTACTGGGTCCCAACCCTAAGTTTGAAAACTACTGGCCTAGAACATAGCTCTGAATTGCAGCTAGGCTGGTTCAGTCTTTCCTTGGTCTGAGGCAGGTGGATTAAGTCCAACTCAATTACTATGGGATCACTCAGAGAGGACCTCAGAAAACAAGGTGTTGTCTGCTTTGCATAGATGGGGAGGAGAGAGCATGGTCTCTTGCGTCCACAGCACAGGGCTAGGGATGAGATCTGGGTTGCTGAGCGATATTTGATGGCACTGTCTATAATCTTCAAAGGGAGCAAAGAGAGAAGGGCACCTGGCTACTGTCCTCTTCCCCAAATCAAGATTTATCCAGTTTAAGGCCAGAAGGGACCATGGTGATCATCTGTTCTGACTTCTGTGGAGCACAGGCCAGAGAACCGCACCCACTGCATCAGCCCATAACTTCTGGTTGAGCTAGAGCCAACCTTTCCAAGACAGATGTCCAGTCTTTATTTAAGGACATCAGGTGATGCCGTATCTCCCACTTCCAGAGGCGAGTTGTTCCAGTGGTTAATTGCTTTCACTGCTAATATTTCTACCCTGAATTTGTTTGGCTTCAGCTTCCAACCACTGCATTTGTTAAGCTTAACTGCTGAATGTTGGATGCCAGACGCTGATCTCTGTTATGTAAGCGGGAATATAAGTAACATCCTTGACTTCAGAAGAGTTACTCTGAGTTTGCACTGCTGTACCAGACAGCAGAGTCTGGCCCTTTTTTTTGCTGACGTGTGAATGCACCTAATATCACCCAGTTCCTAGCAGAAACACCAAGGGTCGCCTGGCATTAAGGGTGAGAGGAGCTTGATTCTCCTCTCACCTACACTGATATAACTATATGGACCTGAATTGAAGTCCTGTTGATTTACACCAGCGTAAGAAAGAGCAGGGCCTATGTTTGCTCTCTTGTAGCTTGTCTGTTAAGTAATGACTTATTTTTAGTATGGGGGCCATGAAAAATGGAAGCTCGTTTAAAATCTGGTGGATTTAGTTAATTACAGGTGCTATAAGCCATCTGCGGGGTGGTGGGAGGAGGGAAGAAAGGGAGACTTTGTCATATTTGTTTAAATAATGTTCACCCTGAGGAATGTGTCTCCTCCCGCCAACAAGCTGCGGCGGTTGTAACAAATCAGAAGCAAATCTAATTACTGGGAGGGAGCAGGACCATGAAAGTGGATGAAGTCATAGGGTTTCAAAGGCACAAAATGACACCCAAACAACAGGGCTGCTTCTAATCCTTTTTCCAAAGATGCAAATGGCTAAATTGGACTCCAGAGTAAGACTGGTCGCTTTGTTTGGTGCTGATTTAATAAACAGCCTCATTGAGGCAGGAAGACTATGACCCAGAACCTCCCCCCTACCGTTTTGTTGCCAGGTTGCTAGTAGCTTTGGGCAAGCAGCTCCTGCCAGGTTGAGCCGCCCTTGCTCAGACCCTAGTGCAGTCTGGCAAAGAGATCGAACTTTTTGCTGTTTACATCAAGAGATTTGATTCTGTAGTAAAACAGTGCTGCACTCTGTTCCAGGCATGCAGCTTACGAGAGATGGGGACACAAGTCTCTGGGCCTGGACGTCTGAAAACCACTATTTGCAGAGACCAGCTATTAAAAATCTATCAGATATACACATCCTCTACACACACTGAGATCCAGCAGTGTGTAAATTCAGCCCCGGTGTAAGCGGTTAGCTCAAATTCTGCACTGAGTTGCATCCAGTGGGACCCCATTGAAGTCAGTGGGGTTCCACAAAATGGCTTGCTGATGTCAGCTGAGCCAGGCCCGCTTGCAGAAGGGCTGAAACTGACACAGACAGTGTAAAGTGTCACTATTAAGGTAACCTTGATGAGAGAGACTGTCTCCAGGCTATGGAACAGGGTGCTGTCCTGCGAACTCCCACTTCACATCTTTACCATGTGAACTGCACAGAGGACACATTTCTCCCCTCTGAACAGGGCTGTGGATTTCCACTGTGCACTTCATGTAAACAATACACATGGGCATCAGCTGGATTCTGCACAAGGGAAGATGGAGAGCCTGGGTCTGATGTGGTATCAATCAGGAGGTATTGCAGAGGAGTCACTCCTAGACCCTAAGGTCAGAAGGGACCAATATGATCACCTAGTCTGATCTTCTGCACAATGCAGGTCACAGAACTTCACTCATCCAACCCTGTAATAGACCTCTGACTGAGCTATTAAAGACCTCAAATCATGGTTTAAAGACTTTAAGGTACAGAGAATCCACCAGCAAGTGAGCCATTCCCCACGCTATAGAGGAAGGTGAAAAAACCCCCAGAGCCTTTGACAGTTTGCCCTGTCGAAAATTCCTTCCTGATCCCAATATGGTGATCAATTAAACCCTGAGCATGTGGGAGATTCACTAGCCAGACACCCAAAGTGTCACAGGTGGCGTGAGAGCAAAATCAAGCCTTTAGAGTAGGCAACAGCAATGAGAACGGTGGATCAGAGAGGAGTATTTTGTCCTCACTGGAAGCAAAGTGACAGAAAGTTAAGAGGACACATCAGTTCTGAGGAGTAAACACCTGAAATGCATCACTTAGGGGCAAGTCTATACTGATGGCAGCAAAATCGCCACCATCAATGTGATCTTGTCGGTTTGATTGAGACATCTGTGTAGATGCCCTCAATCGAACACAGAAGCAGAGGTGGATACCAGCTCCATAACCATAGTAACACTACGCCGACTGGATGCCATTTCCAGTCGGCTTAGTGTAATGTGTAGGGAGCAGTTAAGAAATCGGCGGGGGATACGCAAGGTAGACTGCAGCCGAAAAGCGTGGCAACTGTAGACTAGGGCTTAGAGTAGAAACCATTTGAGCTCATGCTTGTAGAGAAGGGAAAGAAGCAAAGTGAACCTGTATAATAATCACCTTTTACCTTGGATGTAACATTTTGCCAGGAACTCCAGAGGACAGGGAGAAAGTCACAGCTGGCAGACAGATGGGCTGTTTTCTCTGGATCAGCCTCATGTACAATCTGGATATTGAGCAATTCTGTTTCTCTCATCCACAGAGCACTTTGCCCTTCAGTTCCATGAGCAGAAGGCTCCCAGCTGAGACCCAAATCACAGCCAGGTGCATGCCTGAAAGTAGCGCTGTTCTCTGGGGGAAGGTGTTGAGAAAGGCCGCAGGCTAACCAGAAGATTTACAGGCTGTGAGCCCTGATCCACGCAGTAGCCATAAATCATGCAGACGAGGCGACGGCAGGAGCATTCCCAGTTAGCTCCTTCCGCTATTGGAACACAGAGCTCTCAACGCAGGCTAGGACCAGGAGTGCAAGAGCAAAGGTTGCTTAGACAGCCCATGCTGGGCCACTGGTGATCAGTCCAGCTACAGGCCAAGGATGGAAGACACGGATTAGATGATAATCAGTGATCAGAGCGGACACTCATCAGTTAATCAATGACAGGCTTGCAGTGTCTTTCCCCTGAGGAACTCAAATCCATTTCAAACAGCAACGAAGCCTCACCTTGCCCACCCAGAGTGGCAGATAAGCTTTATTGCTCCGTTTTACCAATGGGAAAGCAGAGGCAGAGGGAAGTGATGTGATTTGCTGAGGAGGATACAAATCAACAGCTGAATGAGGAACAGAACTCAGGAGTTTATCTTCCACTCTGGGATCTGTGGTTAAAATTTTCAAAAGCACCTAAGCAATTTAGGAGCCTGAATCCCATGGGCTTTCAATGGGACTCAGACTCCTAGAACATTTGGCACTTTTGAAAATGTCAGCTTGCTTGACAAGACAGCAGCCCCGCCCCTGCGCCAAGAGCCAACGGAGCCGTAATTCTAGGATTCTAGCCCCCACACTTTTGAATGATTAAAGTCAGGCTTTTAAAGGATGGAGAAGTTCGAAGTGTGTGCCTGTCGCCCCTCTGGGGCTCTGTCTAGGGTTGGAGCTGGCCATGGGGCGACATGCACACCATGCATACATAATTCTGTTCAATCTGAGTGCATTTATTTACATTGCCATGGAGCTCGTAAGCCACGACCAGGATTGAGGCCCCATTGTCTGAGCCCAGCACAGACAGAGAATAAGAGATCAGTCCATTTCACTATTTGAAATTAGTCTATTTGGGGCAGGGGTTGATTGCTGCACAGATTTCCAGGGGAGGTAAAGGTGGGGTGGGGTGGGTGGTCTATAGACTCTTCTGTGGCATTGGGTTCTCTCTCCCTAGAATCCATCCAGGTTACTATGTGTTCTATTGTGACGTATCCCCAGACAGAACAGAAGATGAAATGGCATGAAGCAACCAGTCTTTATACACTCCTTACCCTGAGAGCTATCCTTGCTCAAGGTGCGAGAGCTGCTTCTACAGTGATTTACCCTTTGGCTTTGGAATTAAAGCAGAAAATCAAGGCAGCAGGTCGCTCACCTTGCCTTAGCTTCACCCTTTCATTCTCCATTGTCCGGTCTCTTCCTTAGGGACTGGAGTGGGAGAGAGCTGAAGAATGGAAGTCTTTTCAGACAACCTGGTTTTCATTTCAGATGGAGATTCTAATTTGAATCTAACCTGTGCCCATTCACTTTCCATCAGTGCTCAGAGCCTGCCTTCCAGCTGCCTTTCATGTTTCAAAAGGAAAAGTAACCTCACCTCTCAAACACACACATGCACGGTTGCTTTGGCATTTTTGCTGCCAAGTCCATCTAGTGCAGGTTATTATCAGCCTGAAAGGACCCTGTTGTTCAAAGGACCCTAAGGTGTCACTCCTCTGGATGTCTTCCTCTTTCTTCCTCTCTATTTATTGCTTCCATTGTCATCTTTCCTGCTTGGCTGTAATTTGCCCATGGGTAGCTGTTGCCCGTACACCCCCTTCACTTTTCTTTATGGGACCATGTGGATGTTTTGTATTCAAGGTTTTTCGTACAGTGACAATTCTATGTGTAACCTATATGCCTCTCTTTGAGAGACCTACTGAGGGTGGGTTACTGTTGCTGGGCAGATTAGTTACCCACAACCAGAAATTTCTGGAAGCAGGGAGTGGTAGCATTTTGAGCATGCTCCACAATGTACCCTGCCGGTGTGATGTGTTGTGGTCAGTCAGATGACATGGGAGCAGCAGTCTGGGCAGACAGCAGGCTAGAGCTGCCTTGAAAGGAGACCATGTGCTCAGTTTTCTGGAGAGAAGCTGAGCTAGAAGTGAACAAGATGTTTTCTTCCTGTAATGGAGTCATTTGCAACAGACCTTGCAGACATGGATATGGGACTGAGGGCTGGTTGCAAAGGAGAAGGAAAAGCCTGCATGGAATGCTACAGAGGATTGCAGCAAAGGAAGAAGAGGAGGACAGCTATTTCTTGCCACTCAAGCTTCTACACTGGAACAGAGATTGTAGCTGAGAGTTGGGTGAACTCCACCGGGACTTTGGGACTCTTGGGTATCTTTCCTGCGGGGTTTTCTGTAGGGATTGTTCATGGTTAATTGTATTTTGTTTTCTTAGGATAAGGTTCATTTAGTTAGTAGTTAATAAAGTTCATTGTTATGTTTATTGTAGTAGTATTTTAATGTGGGAGTGTAGCTCTGAGCAAGCTTCGCTGTGAGTCCCATACAGACTGGATCCTGGGTCTCCAGCTGCTTTCTCCATAGGGTTTGGGATTGATTTCTGTGAGGCACTGGAAAAGGGCAATTAAATGAATTTTAGCCCACCCGGAGGTTACATATGCATGAATCCTCCACAGCGGCCTGTCCTGCTTCCCACCAGGGCCTCGATTTTCATTAAAAGTAAATAGAGTTGTTCGTAGGATGAAGGTCACTGAGGACTCAATTAGTTCAAGGACTTCTATGTGCCATTTTCCCATTCTTCAGTACTTTGTTGGATTTTACAGTTGTTTCTTTAAGCTACCCAGAGGGCTCTAGGGACAAACTTGCAATGAGGTTTTTTATCTTTATACTCAGAGTTTTGCAGGTGCAAGTAATTTCTGATACTGTTAGTATAATTCAGACACTGCAGTGCAATCATAAAAACTAAGATTTCCATGTGATTTTTTGTGAACAGACACTGTCCATGACCTGCAGTACAAATGACAGTCACCTCACAGTATAGAGCCCAAACATGTCTTTCCTGGAGCTTGGTTTATTAACTAAGAAATCATCCGTAGAATCACAACCTTCTTTCCTGGCTGGGTTGTTCCTAGTGCTCCTCCTTTCAGGTCTATTCAGCCCACACCCTAGATCATCTGTTTTGAGAACAAAAGTCATTCCCTTTCCACCTCCTATGAAGGGCTGGATTAAGCTGAATGATAGCCCAGAGCTGTTATAGCATTACCTACAACAGTAGGATTCAATTACATTTTCTGGCAGCCAAATAAAGCAGTGTCCACATTTTGGTAGAACAAAGAGCACTGTCTTGAACCAAAAGTCTCTTCAGATGTTTATTCTCTAGTGAGTCTACCATAGGCCAGTGGTCACGGTCTTTCAAGGATGAAGTGCCATACTATTTTTAATCTAAAGATACAAGACTAAGTGCCAGTTGACAATATTCCAACAAAAACTTGCAAATGAATAATTATACAAGTACACTGTTTTGCTATTAAAATAGCATTTTAATATCAATTCTATTAAACCTATTAAATTTAAATTAGAAGGTAATCTCACAGGAAAGAAATACATGAATACACATCTCATTTCCCTTTCTTTGTACCGGAAATTTTGACACTCACTTGCACCCCTTTTTTCCCCCCGGAAAAGTACTGTGCAGCATGCAATCATATTAACTAATGACAGCGTGTCATTTCTAATCATTTTATGGTGCATAAACATCTAAATGCCTGATTAAAAGTATGGCATAGCAAGTCAAAATGTATCAATGCTGCCTACCTCCAGTGTGTTTAAATGTAAATGAAAAGTTTCAATACATAGCATGACAAAAAAGAGAGGGATATTAAATTGAATTGCATCTGCCAAGCCCTCCTCAATTTAGCCCACAGACCCTGTCAGTTCTGTCCACTAGCCCCCCATCTGCCCGGCTCCCATCAGTTCTGTCCTAGCCTTCCAGCCTCATCTCAGCTCCTACTGGCTGGGGCTTCTGCAGAAAATGCCCCTCACCCTTCAAGCGGAAGGGGAGGGGCAGTTCCAGGGGTTCTTCACCCCTTTCTCCTTCCCAGGGGGATGTTCCAGGGAGGGAGGGGGGAGAGGAGGAGCCAGCCCTGCTCCCAGGAGTGGAAGGGGAAGGAGGAGTTAATCCAGCCCCCTATGTCCTAATATCCAACACAGACTTCTCCAACTATAGCCTGAGACCATTGTTCCTTGTTCTGTCATCTGCCACCACTGAGAACAGCCTACCTCCATCCTCTCTGTAACCCCCACTTCAGGTAGCTGAAGACCAATTCCTTTGTCCAGTCCCTTCTTCATTGTCTCAAGGAATGGGGCTTCAGCCATAGATTGGTCAACAAATACAAAGATTACACAGTTAGGAAAGTTCCTGTCATTCAGCTTAAATGATCTGGTTCTTCCTTGCATCCCATGATTCCTCATTGTGCTACTTCACCCCACCCTAAATAATTATTTTTCATCTAGTGCTCTACACCCTTCAAATACAGTATTTGAAATACTTTGCATGCCCACCCTTCCTCAGGGCTTGCCTACACGAGCACCGTAATCCGCAGTAAAAATCATTACCGCGCGTTAATAAGCGAACTGTACAGACGTGAAATGTTGTTCCTGCGCACTAAGCGCCTTCTTGCTGCGCATTCCAACCACCACTCCGCCAAGAGTGGTAACAGCTGTTTCGGATCATCTGCTGCGCGTTTGTGCTCGTGTGTACCTTTACCGCGCATTGATTGGCCTCCGGAAATGTCCCAGAGTGCCAATCCATGCCACTCTGGGACACCGGAGCTGTCAAATATGTCAATTTCACTGCTCTGCTGAGCAGTGTAATTGACATATATGTCAATTTCACTGCTCAAGCAGAGCAGTGAAATTGA